>SNQJ01S0150842.1:3533-23178 GCA_010110895.2 Picea sitchensis
TCTTCTTTTTCGTTTAATTGAGACCTTTTACTTTCTTCTTGTTCCTTGAGCATTTTCTTTAGTTTCAAAGTATGCTTTTGATTCTTTTTAAGAAACCTTTTAGTGTTCTTAGAAAGATAGCTATAGTCTATATAACTATGGTCATAGTTGTATTCATATAGAACCCAATCAACTTTCTTTTTAATCTTTGAAATTTCTTCTTCTACTTCTTCCATGGGATAATTATCATCCGATTATTCACAAACTATTTCTATATCTTATTATTCACATGTAGAGAAACATTCAACATCATCACATTTATAATTGTTGCAATCAGAGGATTGTGGAGATTATTTACCTTCATTGTTCTTGATGGAGTTGTCTTTAGTGTCTTCCTTTTTGCCTTGGTATGTCTTCTCTAGCTTTAGCCATATATCCTTGGCAGAACTGCATTGTCCCATGCTTTATTTGATAGGAGTTGAGAGTCCATTGAAGATGGTATTGAGAGATAATGCATCATTCTTCTTTTCTTCCTTTTGAGATGCAAATTTTGACTTGTTCTTCAATGGAAGTGATCCACCAATAGTTGTTTTCCAAACACCTGCTCCTTTTTCCTTCAAATGCACTTTCATTTCTATTATCCATGCTGAATGATTTTTCTCATGAAGGATTGCAACTTCATCATCCATGTGTGTTTCCATGGATCTCCTCCAAGATTATTAAGGCTTATAGTGAAGGCCTGCTCTGATACCAATTGTTGGACACACCGACCACATTGAGAGGGGGGGTGAATTAGTGTAGGGATATTTTTCGAATTCCCTTCACAAAACTCCTTAGTTAGCAATCACCATTTAATCAACTCTTATTACTGTCATTTATAACTAGTTATGTGTGAACATATATCGATAAAAAATAACAAAAACATATATCATCAATAAGACGTCACCACAAAGAACACAAAAAACACATGTATGTACAATTTTATTTTTATTATGGACTACAATCCTTGGGTTTATCAACAACAATTGAATAGAGTATCAACTTCACAAGAGCACCAGCTCTGCAATGCAAGACTTATATTACAAAAATCATCACCAATTGAGAATATGATTCAATCCTCAAAAAATGGAAATCTGTCAACAGGTACGTGACCTATCAGTAGTGCAACACACATATGTATGTGCCCTACTAATAGTGCAACCTACATATGTACGCAGTTTGTCTCATAGCTTCCTATGTATGCCTCCATAAGAACTAGGGTTTTCTCTCTCCATGAAAAATCAGATCTTCTGCATCCTCTGTCACATCCACTTCTTCTCTTCACTGTCCAATCTATACCATAACCAATCACAATAAATCTATGCTCTCCAACAACTTACTCATGCTCCTCAACCATAAAATATGAATGCTACCCAATCATGTATAAGTAACTAGTATACTATGGAAACCATATCAATGCTTAAACATAAGAGTGCTTCTCACTCAGTCAATGAACCAATAAAACCATATCACAACAACCATACCAATAATTCCTTAAGAATTCGCCATACCATAAGCAAGAGTATCCATCAAAACAATCATGTAACCATACCAAAACTTCTATGGCAGATCTGAGCCCATAGAATGAAGATCTCAAACTTGCTTCATCCTTCAGGAACCTGGCACCAGCTCACACTCAAGTCTCCATAACTTTCTTCAACTGTATTTTCTTTGATCTCCTTCATCCCATGTGTGTACGTGCACTATCTCACTGTATCCCGCGTATGTACACGCTCTGGCTCACTGCAGCCCACGTGCTCCTTCAGAAACTAGGGTTTCTGAACTTCTGAAACTTTCGTCATCAAGATCTCATACTTACGAAAACTTTGATGCATCCGTGAGAACTTGCAATCACTCTCTTACTCAGAATAGATATTCTATATATTCTCAAGAGAGATATATTTACAAGAGAACCTTACCTCTTATTTATACTCCAAGTAGCTTCCTTAAAAGCATCCACTAGGCCACTTTGTCCACATATCCACTTTATCCACATATCCATTTTTCCACATATCCACCTTTATCCAACTTTGTCCACTTAGCCACTTTGTTCACATGACCACTTGTCCATTTAACCCTCTTTCCTTATTTTTAGGGTTAATCCATTTATAACCAATTTCCATAATTAGAAAGTTCTCCATTAACTTTATTATTTAAATAATCCTCTTTGACTTCATCACTTCACTTTATTATTTAAATAATTTCTTCTTTGTAAACACTTTGACTTCTTTGACCTTTTTGGGCTTCTAGCCAACACATGAGGGTCCTCCAAATTTGTAAGGCCATAAATCTCAAACCCTGAGGAGTCATGTGACATTCCACATACCACTAGAAATGGCATGACAAGCACTATCCATCTAGGATAGTTTCACTAAAAAATTCATTGATCTTCATCTCATTATTCCACAATTAAGCATGGGTTCTCTAACCATACTTCTAGAATAACTCAACTGCAAAGCGTCTTCCCGTGAGGGATTTCACCATAATGGGACCACTTTGGAGTTCATCCATTTGTACTTTCTATCAACCATGGCTAGACAATAATGAGTTATCTTTACATCAATCCAACTAAAATAACCCATGACAATACATCACTATGACATTATCCCTTTGTCATTGATTCCATGTATGACCACAAGATCCAAGGATCAATACATTAATGCATTAATCCATCTATGTATCAAATATCAATGACAACACATCGATCTATCTTCATTTATGCATGCCATCATCTATGCATCATATATCAATAACTTTACTTGACATCAATCCATTGACAACAATGACAATACATACTACATCAATATGCTATGACAAGACATTATTCCTTTGACATAAATCCATTGATAACAATGACAATACATACTACATCAATATGCTATGACAAGACATTGTTCCTTTGACATCAATCCTTTGAAATCGATGACAAAATGATCCAATAGAAGCCACCAGAAGAGGAACTAGTGAAGGATGAAATAATCAATTATAATGAGGGGTAGAGGGTGCATATCCCAAAAGAGCTGGTGATATTTCCCAATAGCCACACAAAATCTAATCAAGGTGCAATTCCAGTCCACAATTTCCACTTGGGTAGATGTCCTAAATTTGGTCACTAGATACCTTGGTCAAAGTGCAACATTTAGATTTTTAGCCTCAGAAATGGGCCATGGGTTGGATCCCTTCCAAGAGTTGGGTGACTTAAGAGGGACACACAGAAAAACTGGACCTCGGCCTTCAACCCTTCATAGGTATCTCCCTACCTTATGGTGTAGGAACACTTGACTTGGAGGATTTGAAAGTTCCCTATTTTTCAACTTCTAATGTTTAAAAATGTGAGAACCAGATAACAGGGGGTTATTTGGATGCCTACCCCCCGAGATCCTACCTAGACTAAAAAAATTTTTTGGAACCTCCTGTGGAGGAAAACTTAGTGAGTTTTCGGAAAAAAAATTAAATGTGGTGGGATGAGATATTGGGGGTGTGAACCAATCTTGTTTGAATTAAGTGGGTGTGGATAATTTCCAAAGAAGTAGTGGGACTTTTTAGAATTCCTTTGGAGAAAACCTACTTCAACCTCGACAATTTGAAATGGAAATTATGTGAGTGAGAAGTGACTTTGTGTGTGAGCAAGTGAAAAAATGTGCCAAGTTTTATTAAGTTAGGTGTGAAATTGCAACATGTGGACTTCCTGTGGTCCTTACAAATATTTGTTACCTAGCTTACTAAGTGTCATTGGTACAACCTTGCGAAATTTTAAAATCCCTAAGGAACTAGCATGTGGACATATGGGTCCTTTCCAATCCTTTAAATTCCCTAAATGTTGTTTACACTAATAAAGATTGAAAAACTATCCTATATTGCAAGCATGTGGGCATGTATGGGCCCGTTACTTTGATCTTTAAACTTCCCTAGTGATGCAAACTAAGAAATAAATTTCAAGAAACTATCCTAAGTTTGCAACATGTGGGAATGGATGGGCCCTTACAAATTTAAGATGATTTCAAAATAAACTAAGTGGAGCCCTAGGGGGGCTTTGTCCTCTCCTAATGATTTTTGTTAAGGGAGATGAAAAGTCCCTTTAACCACCTTTCTGATTCTCAAGATCGCTCTATGGTGTGAGAGAAGAGCATACTCAATGATCAAATTTAGTTTTTGGTCCCAATGTAAGTGTTTTTATATGTGATAGCAATAATATCAACTTAAATTTTAAAAACCAAACAAGCCATCCATGTGGCAACCAAAAAAAAAGAGGAGAATATTTGGTTCTTTTTACCCCCTAAGTGCCTATGTTTAGCTAACCTTTCATATGGGAAATGATTCTAAGTGGAGTGCATGTGAATTACAAATTGTATGAAATCAATAATTTGAAGGCTAGGGGCTCTCAAATCATCACAAAAACCCTTACAATTTTTAAAATATGGATATGTGCATGGGTTACAATTCCGACAAGTGCGTAGAGGGCACACAATGTGCAAAGCAAAGAATTTTGTGGCACTCACAGTCCGCAGAGTGCACGTCTGTCGGTAGCAATATCCACACACTTTCTAATATGTGTCGGGGGGGGGAGGATTTTTGAGTGAAATTCTCCTCGTCCACCTCATAATTTTTTCTTTGAGAGGTAAGGCTAGGCCGGTTTTGGTACCTGTAAGACAAATTGATTAAAACGAAGTTCTCTCTAATCCCAAATATGGTGGAATTCGATACTTTCTCCCAAGTATGGTTGCCAATCTGTTGTGTTGGTTTTGTCACTTGGGGGATCAAAACAACAACACTTGCATGCCTAGTTGGTCCCGCTAGACAAGAAAGAAGTTCGTGAGTGGGTTAAACAAGTCAAACACATGTAATAAACAAAGAAACAAACTAAAACAACTAAGAAATAAAATTTAGAATGCATAAGAAACTTAGAACCATAAATAATCAACCAATGACCATGATAATTCCACCAATGGATAACTATATTAGTAGGAAAAACACCGTAGAGAAAAATGAGGACTTATGAGTCCCCTCTTCCTCCTTGGGAGTGCTGTTGAGTTCCCTAATGGAGAGCTCTTCTTACAATGGAATAAAAATGGAAAATGGTGAAGAAAATCAATGCCTATTTCCTCAAGAGGTGAGTGGAATGTCTTATTACAATCTTGCTTGAATACTCAAAGGAGAAAAGAGGATTCTCAAGGGAGAATTGAGGTAGCATAACAATACTATGAATATCTTAGTTTCTTAGTGCACCCATGGATTTCATTTATAACATTTCTTCAAAGAAAAATATAATTGGTTCTTGGTGTGAACAAGAGGCCTTTTAGGGCAACCTTTGGTCCTTGACCAAACCCCCATTCAGATTTCACTCAGATATGGATGTCAAATCAGGTTGGGAGATGGTCCATAAGTAGTTGGGGGGGTGACAAGAACCATAAATGCGACATTCACAGGAGTGCATATATTTTCTCGTACACAGTTGCACATTTGGTGCATTGTGCACTTTGAGGGATTTGTTGGCTCGCACACTGTGCACGCTAATTCAGACCCCCTTCTCTCCTTGGGGATACGTGACCTCCCGGTCTTGGATCTTCAAAATCCTAAGCCGGATTGACTCTTCGGGTCTTCAATAGACCCCAAATTCTCACCACACAATGGTTCCTTTAGTGTTACCCACAGGGTCAAACTACCTGTGACTTCACTCTTCAACGCTCTTAGCAACACCAAAATCATGAGTACTAACCCTGCACTAGGCTCTTCTTCCTAAAGGACCACAAGCTATGACCATGGACCAACCCCTTCGCAATTTCAGGCTTCGGAGATATCACGATCTCTGACTTCAAAAGTGTTGTCCTTTGAACTTTCGGATCTCTGCTGCGTGTCTCCTTGGATTTGATGGCCCTACTATGACTCAGGTTTTTCAACTTCATGAAACTCTTGTTCACCTCGCACACAAACTCCTAGAATTCCTACTTTTGTATTCCCTAATCTACTACCACATATCCTCCTTACAGCCAATGGTTGAGATTAATTCGCGACTCTGTGAGTTCGTGACTCTACTCTGACAATACCTCCAACTTTCCAAACCACGAAGTGACGAAACTCTTCAAGACTAACTTCTACATAATTCTCCTATATCTGATGGTATGGAATAGTCTCTCCTCTCTCTCCCTCTTGAGCTTGTCTTTCCTCGACTTTCCTTCATTCCTTCCAATGCTTTCTTAGACACTTAGTCGAATCTTCGTCCTGTGCACACATTGCAATAGGTTCTCCTCCACAACTCAAATTCTTTATGGACGATTGTTGTAACACCATGTTTTCCCAGCTTGTAAATATAACTATAATGGATAAGAGACTATGGAAAAATCCATATGTGTGAATGTTGATTTGATGGACCTTTGAATGAAAGGTAAGTGAATGTAAATCTTGTTATTTACTAGAAAATGGATAGTGTTGCATGACCTCCAGAAGGGAGGGTATACTTAGAAAGACCACAAATTATATAAAAAGATATGGTGAAGGGGACTAGGAATGGTTTCGTTAACCTTCACCAAACCAGTACTTACTAGATTTAATTGCTCAGGACCAGAACAAACCTTTAACCCAGAAATGAATTACAGTCAGGCTGGTAGGTGGGAGGACCTCCTCAAGAGTTAATGAGGGGATGCGGCATAGCACCCATTTGTAAGGCTTCTAGACTTGACCGTGGGTTGGGAATTAGAGACACACATAACCTTTTTGAAAGAGGCGAGAAAGGAAGGTGTGGTGGGAAGAGGGAGACCTGCGAAGAGTGCATAGATGAGAGGGGAATCTATCAAGTTCAAGGAAGAACTGGAAATAAGCATTTTGGTCATAGGAAATGGCAAGGAAGGTTATGATACAAGTTGATAAATGAGGTCGTTCCTCCTTGCTTGGTATCATGTAAACCATTGCCAAGAGCTTGCAGGGGGAGGAGAGTAACCTCTGTCCCTACTGTTGTTGAGCCAATAGAAAGGATTGTGTAGCAGAGCATTGTGGTCTAGCTCAGGGGTGGCTAGTGGTAAATCCATTTGGAGTGACTGAGCCTATGGTTGGGTGGAAACATGCACCCCTTCCAGTAGTCACTTCACATTTTCTGGTTATTATAAGTATTTTCCCTGCTTTATTTGTTAAACTAGAATGATGGATGATTACTTGGAATTATGCATATGTGCATTTAAAAATGTCTTATGTGTGAAATGGCTATTTCATGTGTATGCTTTCATTCTCTTGTAAATCTACACTTCCAACTGATAGACTGAATGCTTAGTTTAACTCCAGAGGCTTCCCGGGGCATAAGTTGCTAAGATGATCAAGATAGGAGATATCGTGTCGGCCCGAAGCCATCCATCCAAAGAGGATACCTCTTCCAGACCCCTTTGTCGTGTGACCACAATGCTAGACCCAAAATCCTTAACCCTTTAATGGTAAATCTTAGGAGGGGTAGTGAAGTTGAAGCCTTGAAAAGAGAAGGTCTCTTTGTTTAGAGATGATTCGGAGAGATCCGTTCAAAAGGACCCACATGACCGATACCCAGGAACCTTTGACTAAGGCTAAGAAAACCATGTTGTCTTGGCTTCGTAGCTCCAGAAGTCTGAGACTTCAGAGTAAGACCAACCTTACTAGCCTTACATAGACTGAAGGTTACCAAGAGACTTAGTCTCCCATGAGATTGAACAACGATAGGTGGTTTTCCATGTGGCTGGGTGGACCTATCTCACTAATTACACCAAGGCCCGAAACCTCGAAGGCTAGAGCTGCGAAGAACTGAACATCATAGATCGTGGGATCCTCTAGATCCTTACCCCCACTGTCATCATATCTGGGACACATTGCGCTAGTCCCTCTACTTCGGAGGTTGGATGCTTAGAAAGGTTAGAGGAGTTTGCTTATAAATACTCCCAAACGTCAAAACACTGAGGTAACCAGAGTCGTAGATCTATAGGTCTACGTGACTAGATCTCAATCGTGAGATTTGAGGAATGTAGAAGATTGTCAACCCAAGGTGATGAGGTACAGTGATGTCATCCTTGGAGATGTGGATCAAATATTAACGAGCCATGTGCCACCTAGTTTGAGGTGCATAACCTACCCCATAGGACCCTTGGATCATGACATGCATCGCTCTGAGTGAGGTCATGTTTCACCCTTGATAAAACTACCTTTCTATCTGTGAGTTTGGACTTCGGATGGATTAGAATTAGGTGAGTCAAGAAATTCCAAAGCTCGATATCCAAAGTCAATCTCAGTCATTGGCTATGAACAGATTTTGGACTGTCGATTCGATCTGCATCTGTCCGTGAGTCCGGACTTCAGCGGAATCAGAGACAGGTGATTCAAGAACACCGGAATTCCGAAGTCTCGACGCACGCGAGATACCTATTGAGTCAAACCCATGTGGAATTTCCATGCCCTCAACCAATGAACACTCGAAGAGCTGGGGAGAGGCATATCTGCTAGTTCCAAGTTTGGTTTTGAGTATAATAACTGTGACAGGAAATCCCTGGACGAGAAAAATCAGGATTTGAGACCCCGAATGAAGGTATTGAGTTCTTAAGAAGAACGAAATTTTGACGCCCCACCGTGGGTGTGTTACAAATTGGTATTAGAGCATGGTTAGAACACTTGTCCTGCTTGGGCTCATGGACAAGTTGTGTAAAAAAGAAAACCAAATTAAAGGACTTTAAGGGTGACACCTTACCTTACTTCCTTCCTAAATGGTCTAGTTAAGCCCTTATTACAGAAAAGAATGAAAGCTTCCTGCTATGTGTGTGTGCATTTAAGAAATATGAGTTATGTGTTGTTCATAAACTAATATACTGTTAACTAATAGAAAGTGTTTTGTCAGCACTCAAGCGGTCGGTAAGCCGCGTAAAACTGCAAGCATAAAGGATGGTAACGCGCCATGAAGTGGGGGATGGATCCCACAATAGAGACGAATAATATGACGAGAGGAGGGCGGTAGAGACTCCTTCGAATCTAGCTGATATTATAAGGAGCCTCATGGTTGAGTTACAGAGCTACAAGGCCAACAATGAGAGATTGATAAAAGAGAAAGAGAAGCAAAAGAAAATTAATGCAGTGTTTATCCAACATACAGAGACAGTGTTGACATATTATTACAGACAGAAGGCAGAGTATTTGTTTGTCATTGATGGCAAGCTCAACCCGATGATGGTGAACAAGATAAAGTGGAAAGACCAGTAGCACAACGATGATGGCATGGAAAGATCAGAAGCGTAAGCTCAGGAGGAGGAGCAACTGTGATCGTTGGATCACCCATTCCGAATTCCTGATGGCCATAAGATTTGAATTAAGACACGAGGAACGTGTAGAAGAGGAGAACCGATTTCAGGCATCATATCTGAGTGCAAAGACCGACCATCATCAGAGCCATAAGAAGGAGCATGAGCGTTAAGTACAAGATGAAGTGGGCTTACAAAGTCCCGAAAGCAGGAGGACCGTTGATCCAAGAAGGATACATGGCGAAAGATCAGGGCACAAAAAAGGATCTGTTTCATATTTTCGCAGATTGGGAAATCCAAAAGGAAGATGTGCTCTAACCCCTCAAACTTGTGATATGTGAAATCGCGATAAACAATATTGATCATTGGATGCTGACTACATGTGGCGAGAGGTTAGCTTTTCACTTACTGGAAAGTCAAAGGGAGGAGGAGCTCTATCATTTGAAATAGTGAAACATGAAACCACGATTCAATCTGAGTCGTTGATCAAGGGATAGCATGGACCGTTGATATTGCTCCATTTCGGAGTTTCAGATACCGAGAGTTGGAGGAGTCAAGGAGACTCACAGAAAAATTGCAAAGCACCTTTTGGCACAGCCTATGGTTACCATCGGTGGTCATGTGAGGGGAAGAAGCTAGCAATGCTAAGCTCCATTTCAGAGTTTCGGTGATCATGACGTGGAGAGTTGAGACTCCTCAACAAAGTATCTCGAAATCGAAAGTCGTGAAAGTGCTTTATGGATAAGCACTTGGTCACATCCGTGGTCACATGAAGGAAGGAGCTTACAAATTGCAAGGCTCCATTTCATGATCGGGAGTAGGAAGAGTCAGAGTGACTCGTAACAAAATTCATGAAACGTGAAATTGCATAGCGCCTGTTGGTGTAGTTGGTGGTCATCATCGGTGGTCATGAAAAGGGAAGGTACTAATTGCTAAGCCCTATTTTCGGAGATCGCAACATGGAAATTCGAGAAGCCTCACCAAAAGATATCCAAAATGAAAAATGTGAAATCACTTTCTGATTATCCTGTGGTCAAAGCCAATGGGCACATGGGATAAACGCAAGATCCTTTGGATGTAATCCAATGATGTTGGTTATTTGGGAATATGATTGAAGGGCCACTATTTCTCTTCATGATTAATTGTTCAGTTATGATTTAGTGAGCTGAACTGAATCATGATTCTTGAACGGTTGGTGATTCAGTTGCTAAGGCATTTTTGCCCAAGGAGATTCGAGGTGTAACTAAAGAGGTTGGTGTGGATAAAAAGGAAGATGTAGTGACTGTGTATGGTTAGCTATTCTAACTAAAAAATGAAGTAAACTGGGAGAAAGGAAAATCGCAGAATGCACAGTGTGAGATCAAACTCAGAAATGATAAACAAAAGATGAACAGAGCAGAACGATAATGAAGCAAAGAAGAATTTTAGAGTAGAGGAGAAGTGGTAAGAATTGATATATCTGTACTGATGGTTATTCATTTATTTATTAATAATCAGGGAGTTTGGGTGGTGCTATGGAGGACTGTGGTCCTCTGATATTCAAGTTGGTGCTTGAATATTGGAAGTTGTATCTTCCATCTAGTTGTGGCTAGAAAAACAGGGTGGTAGGGTGGTGCTCGAGAAAACACCGAGTTCTATGTATGCAAGTTAGTGCTTGTATAAGTGGAAGTAGGTACTTACATCTAGTCGGTGCTGGAACACTCAGGGAGTTGGTGCTTCCTTCTAGTGGGTGCTAGAGAAACTAGAAATGTGGTGCTCTCAACAAGTTGGAGCTTGTAAAATAGAGGTAGTAGCCTCAAATTGAGTTGGTGCTCAAAGATAGATGATGTACAAAACTTAAAATATTGTCTATCATTCGAAGAAGAAGAGGCTTTCTCCCTTTATGGGTTTCCTTGTGAAAATATGTCTCTGTGTATATCTTATGTGTGACTGATGTTCGATATTTATGTTGTTCATATCTTGTATAATATTGATGGTCACTTGAAAGAGATTAAAAAATTATTTGCATAGTCATAAATTGTTTAAGCATAGTAACAACTGATTCACCCCCCCTCTCAATTGTCTTAGTAATTTCAACAATTGGCATCAGAGAGGGTTCCTTTTATTTAAAGTTAGATCTGTAAGCTTAAACATGACAAGTCATGAAGAGACTTCAACCAGTAAGCCTCCTCTGTTTGATGGAACAAATTTTACCTTCTAGAAGGTTAGAATGAGAACACACCTAATGGCCTTAGGTGCTGATGTCTGGGATGTAGTAGAGACTGGATACATAAATCTTGTTGTGCTAGCTTCCAAGGATGATAAGTTAGAATTTATCTTTAATTCTAAGGGAATGAATGCTATCTTGAATGGACTTGCAGAAGCTGAATTTGTAAAGGTGATGCATCTTCAAACTGCCAAAGAAATGTGGGATAAACTTATTAACAATTATGAAGCAAATGAGAAAGTAAAATATGCTAAACTTCAAACATATAGATTGAAGTTTGAACAACTAAAGATAAATGAAGATGAAACAATCAACAAGTATTTTTTAAGAGTTGAAGAACTTGTGTATGCCATGAAGGGTCTTGGTGAGAAAATTGAAGAATCTTTTTTAGTTCAAAAGATTTTAAGATCTCTACTTGATAAATTTAATCCAAAATTCTTTGCAATAGAAGAACTAAATGATCTTAAAACTCTGACCATTGATCAAATCCTAGGAACTCTAACTGTGTATGAAATGAGAATTAGCAAAGTTAAATCCATTACTAGAGAAGCATCTTTTAAAGAAGACAAGAATACTGATTCAAAATTAGATGATATTGAGGCAAAATTTATTAGAAGGTTAAAGAAAAGATCGGGAAAATATCAAGGCAAGATCCCTTTCAAATGTTTTAACTGTGGTAAGATAGGTCATTTTTCATCTAAGTGTCCTCACTAGAAAAAGGATCAGAACTTTGATGATGAAAAGAAATACAAATTTAAGAGATATAGTAAAAAGAAAAGTTTGTGTGCAAACAATGACAACTCCTCAAAAGACATAGATAGTGATTCATCCTGTGAAGACAAAGTGAATGGTTTTATTCTTATGGATATGGGAGATCTTGGTGATGAAAATTCAGGAGGTGAAATGGATGACGAAGAAGTTGTGGTGGATATGAAAGGTGAATTAATCAGTTCTTTGGAAGAAATTGACAGACTCAGATGTAAAAAGAGAAAACAAAAACAATTGTTGATGCAGTTTAAAATGAGTGGTAAAAAACTCGATGAAGGATTTTCCCTACTAAAAGTAGAGTTATAAGAGGCAACGAAAATAGAGGACATTCTGAAGCAACAATTACCAGATAAGAAAGAGAGGTGTGAAGCCTTAGAAGAAGAGATAGTAAAAACAAGAAAAGAGATGGAGACATTTAAGGAATTGTATCCCCAAAATATGTCAAGTATTAAAGCTTCAGAAGGATTAAACTCCATTCTAAATCATCAAAGAAATCCAAAGTTGAAATATGGCTTGGGGTATGAAGAAGGATCAAGTAGTGATCATCCAAGTAATACAGAACCCATCAAGTTTGTCAAATCCTCAACCATTGAAAACAACCACTCTGCAGAAACAAAGAAAGAAAATTAGTCACCAAGAAGGAATGAAAGAAAAAGTACCAGAACCAAATCGGTAGATCCGATAAATTATCATCATGAAAGAAATCAACCCGCTCAAAGAAGACAGACTTTTTCCAGGTACAAAGTGTTGGAAGATTGGTTGTTGTCATTGATGTCAACCCTAGTCATTGGTTTTGGACCGCAATATTGATGAAGGTATTTGGACATGAAAGACAATGCACATGAAAATAAAACACCCATGGATGGATAGTATTCACCATGTTGTTTCTGGTGGTATCTGGCATGTCACATGGATCCTCATGGTTGAGGAGAAATGAATTATTGAAGATGACAAAGTGAATTGAAGAAGGAAGTACATGTAGGCCCTAAAGATAATTAAAGAAAATAATTACAAAATAAGAAAGTGTCAGGTTAGCCCTAATGTTAAAAGGAAATGACATAAATGGTATAAATAAATATCATTATACATTCATTTGATACACAAGTCGAATTTCATAGGAAATCATAAGTAAAGAAGGCCAGATTTCAAGGGAGGATGAAGTCTTTTGGTGATGTGTTCTAAGGTATGTTATTTTCAGGTCATCTTACCATTTTCACTATAACTTTTTTTTCTAGAACGATTCATATGGTGAAATTGATATGGTATTGAGAATACATATCAAGATACCTGTGGTAAAAGTTTCAACTATTTATTTTCTATAATTATGGAGATACACACTATGGAAGATAGGGTTTTTGACCAGTCCTGAAGCTAGTCAATAAACATGTGTTCCAGATAAAACAGTCATAACTTCTTCATAGAGAATCCAAATGAAGTGGGACCAATTTCATTGGCAATATTACAGACTGTAGTTTCTTGTGTGTGAGTTTCAAAATCTGATGTTAAATATTGAGTGCAGGGCATTCTGTACAAGTTTGTTCTCTTGAATAAACCATAATTGAATAAAGTCTACCATTCTTTCTATAACTTCTTTTTGGGGAGGATTCAAGGAGTGAAACTTGGAGAAGTTTCAGAGAATACATTGAGTAATATTATTACAGGATCAGAGTATTCCAAGAATTGAAGAATTTCATAAATTGAATAAGACTCAGGAAGCATTATCAAGTTCTATGTGATGGTTGGTTGATGGTGATGATTTAATGTAAAGTTTTATTATCTCTCATATATTATTGGGTGAAAGGAAGGGGCAAGGATTGAGAGTTAAAATCTATCTTGATATTGGAGATTGTATCTTTCTCTTGGAGGTTTATCCCTCCCTTTACATTTGGAAGTTGTAGCTACCTTTGGAAGTCATTACTTCCCTTGAACAATAACTATTGATTATTTCTCATATATTGTGCATGGTGTATTGGTGTATTAGTGTAACTCTTATACTATTGTTCATTTCTCATTGGATATAATTGAATGGTTTAAGTATAAGTTGAAAGGTTTGTAAATTGTACTTGAAACTGATTCCGCCTCTCAGTATCATCAATTGGTTTTAGAGTAGGTTGCCTTCAAAACAATTTAACCACTAGAAGGGAAATCACGGCAGAGATGGATGACCAGAGCACATTTCAAATGGGATTCAAATGTTGATGGAAGAAATTATGCATAATGGAGTGATAGAGTGAAAAAATTACCCTACTTGACTTTAGGGGTAGACATTTGGTACTTAGTTGTAAATGGCTATGTAATCTAAAATAATGCTCCAACCGATCCAAATGAAAAGAAACTTATGAGTTGTAATTCAAATGCCAGACATGTTATTCTAGCTGACATTGGTACCAACTATTGCTAGCAAAGTGATGAGATACAACACTTTGCTAAGAGGTATGAGACAAACTCAAGGTATCTTAAGAGGTGATCCAAAAGTTAAGCAGTCAAGCTTCAAAGACATAGAGAGCAGAATTTGAATTTGAAGATGAATGAAAAGGAAGATGTTGAAACCTATCTTCTTAGAGTTTATGAAGTTGTTAATACTATCAGAGGAATAGGTGAAAGAGATTGATGAATCCTTGGTTGTACAAAAGATGTTGAGATCACTTCTCTTGAAGTATGATGCTAGGTCTCCACCATTGAAGGAAACTATGGAATTGACCAAAATGACAATGGATGAATTACATGGGTCTCTTATAGCATATGAAAAGAGAACAGGTATAGAGGTGACCAACCAAACAATGAAGCAGCCTTTAAAGCCATAAAACAAGACCAAAAGACAAAGGATATTGACCTTGATGAAGAAATAACAAATTTTGTAAGAAGGTTCCAGAAGGGAAGTGGAAGATACAAGGTAAGCCTCCTCTCAAATGCTTTTAACTATGGTAGAATGGGACACTATTATTTGAAAACTGCTACTATAAAGAGAGTCTCAACAATAAAAGATCTTCTACTCAAGGATGATGACATCTCCTCAGATGATAGTGATGAGAGAGATAATGATGGAGGTAGGGTCCTCTTCACTTAGCAAAGAAACCCAGTATGATGATCACAAGAATTCTAAAAGAAGAAAAAATCATTTGTGAAGAATATTCAGATGAAGAAACCAACCTTGATTCCTTTTAGGGATACAAATACAATGCAGAGAACAAGAAGATGAGTATTGAAAAGTTGGAAGCATGTTGAAACTGAAAATAGCAAGCTTAGAAACACAAACCTAATACTAAAAGGTCAATTGAGTAGTTGTGAACAAGGATGATTTTAGGGGTAAATTTCCTTGTGGGCTAATTTTCCATGGTTTTCCCAAAAGATTCGCTAACTTCTAAGAAAATGGTTTTTCCCAAAAAAAGATTCGCTATTCTAAAAATGATTCGCCCAAATTCTATAGGATAAAATTATTTTACCTTAAAAATCGCCAAAATTTTATACAAACTATATAGAATCCTTAGAAATTTGAATATTTTTACAAAAATTTCACCAAACATTTATAGTTGGCATATGAAGGATTACTCACCAAGGTTTCTACATTTTAAAATAAATTTCCATCCTTAAAATCATCCCTGGTTGTGAAGAAGATAATTACAAGCTTGAAAAGACCATTAATAGCTTGAAGGAACAATTAGAAGATTATGAGAAATTGAAAGTAGAATTGGATCACACAAAAGGGGAGCTACTATTGACAACACAAACGTTGAAGAAGTTCGAAAAAAGCACTGAAAAATTAGATGAGATCCTTAGTAGTCAAAGATCTCCAAATGACAAGACATGACTATGATACAATGACAGTTTGAAGACAACAAAACAAGAGATGGAAGTTGAAAATGATGAAACCAACACTCTAGAAATAGTTGAACAACAAGATAGAAGACTAGAATTCAAAAGGAATGGGACATCAAGAAGATCGTCTCCCATCAGGTATGAAAGCAATCATTATGAAGGAAACTACAAAAGAATAGATCATGAACCCATATGGACCACACCACAAAGAAGATCACTTACACCCAGGTATCAAACTTTCTTTCTTGGACATTGTTATACTTGTGGAAATTTTGGACACAAGGCAATCAATTGTAGAATCAATGAAAGGAATAACTATGAAATCCACATGAATGGTGAAAATAGTAGATATGGAAATGTTCATAGACCCGCCAACAGAAATTATAATCCATTTGACCCATTAATGGATCAAAATATTGTATGTTACAAGTGCAATAATCTTGGTCACAAAACACAATATTGTAGAGAAATGAAGGAAGATAATCGTATGTCAAATGTCTGCATATCAACTACAACATAGAAAAGGAAATAAATCCCACACAATTAAAATTGTTGAATAGCATTGGTCGCTAAAGAATGCAAAGAAGAAGATGAATGGTTCATAGACAATGGGTGCTCATCTCATATGACCGGAGATCAAAGCAAATTTGTCAGCTTGAAGAAAAGGGGTGTAAATGTTGCGTTTGGAGATGACTCATCTACAAAAATACTTGGAAAAGGAACTGTAAAGCTTGGAAGTGAAAATGTGAAAGAAGGAAAAGTCTTATTGGTTGAAGATCTGAAGCATAATCTCCTCAATGTCAGCAAAATATGTGATCAAGGATACACTCTTACGTTTGATTCCCAAAAATGTAAAATCAGAGAAAATAACTTAGGAAGATTGGTTGCAACTGCAACAAGAAGACCGAACAACATATACATCCTATACATGAAGAAGATAGAGAATACAGAAGCAACACAAAAGGATTCCAAGGAATAAAAAGTCCCAAAGACCAAAAATAAGGATGAATTATTATTAAGTGCCACATGTTCAGGGGGAGCAACCCCAAAGAACAGAGTTACCTTTTGCCATTAAACTCAGGGGGAGCAGCCCTACCCTTTTCCATTGATGTCAAAGGGGGAGATAAATTGGGATCATGATGATAGGGGGAGCATGAGTGTTGCGATCAATGACAAAGGGGGAGATTGTTGGAAGATTGGTTGTTGTCATTGATGTCAACCCTAGTGATCTGAAAATGAAAATATTTGTATTGTTGTTGAAAGTATTCATTTCCATACAAAATAAATGTGCAAAGTGTTATTTAATCACTGTTTATAAACTTTTTGTGTGAGGGAGTATTGTGTTGATTTACTGTCTAAATATATTGAATCTGTCTAACACAACAAAATAAATTCACCATAAACACACATCACATGATGAGGCAGTTCACCCCTCCTGGGCTACATCTGTCGGGTCCAAGGCTCCCAATGGGCATGTCCTTGATCTATTCATGCTCAAAATGGTGTTACAATGAGAAAAAGGCAAAAAAAATAGGCCAAACCAGTTGTGAAAATGAATTCAGAATACAGACAGAAGCTTAAAATGAATCTGTTAATACCTAAAACAGTGAAGGTTGATCCAATGTAGCTCCTTTTCGCTCAAGGCTCTGATGGCTCCTCAAGCTATTCTGACTTGAAAATGGCTAAAAAACACCTCTGTTGGCTCTGCAACCTGTTCCATTCACTCCAGAAGGCTGAGAATACCCAAAGTCGACCAAAAATTCGTGCCAAATGGTTTCCTGTAGAAACAGTTATGCCCAAAACCAACTCTGTCCTCTTTTCCCCAAAAAAATCCACCAAAATTGGAGTAGCGGGAGTTAGCATGGCTAAAAATAGCAAATTGCACCAAAAAAGGTGGACTCCGCCCAAAACTCGTCGAACCGTTAGCGTGCACATTT
This sequence comes from Picea sitchensis, assembly GCA_010110895.2. NCBI lineage: Eukaryota > Viridiplantae > Streptophyta > Pinopsida > Pinales > Pinaceae > Picea > Picea sitchensis. The sequence continues at coordinate 21,515 of SNQJ01S0150842.1, forward strand.
AATGTTAGGGCTTCGTGGTCACATTGAGTCCACATCAACCGTCGCGTGTTATGGTTGGATAAACACGTTGCAAACCCGTGGCAGTTACCCCCACGTGCATATATGAATGGTGCTAACTGCAACTGTCGGAAACCTGTAGCATATATGGTTACCCCTGTGTGCAATGTAAACGGTGCCAACCGCAACCGTCGGGCTATGGCCTTGGTTCTGGCTCGAGGTCCTGTGAAAACGGGGGTTGGTCCTTAGGGATTGGTCCCCTTTTTACCGCCCTTCCAAACTTGATGCAAGTTTTTAAAAAAAATGTGTCGTTTCAAATGCAAGCACCACCACTAGCCCGAGCGGTTAAGTCTTGGGGCTATCTTCCCAACGACCCGCGGTCGATTCCTGCCATCTCCAAACTTGTTGCGCGCTCCAAAATTTTATTTGAATTTAATGCCACATGGAGGTCTCTGGGCCCACCACATTTTTTCTAAAAAGAATGGTGCTAACCGCAACCATCGTCAACCCGTAGCATATACAGTTACCCCTGCGTGCCATGTAAACGGTGGCAACCGCAACCGTTGAGGCTATGGCCTCAGTTTTGGCTCGCGGTCCTGTGTAATTGGGGCTGGTCCCCTTTTTTACCACCCTTCGAACTTGTTTCATGTTTTTCAATTAATTGTGTTGTTTCAACTACAAGCACCACCACTAGCTCGAGTGGTTAATTCTCAGGGTTGTCTTCCCAACGACCCGCGGTCGATTCCTGCCATCTCCAAACTTGTTGCGCGCTCCAAAATTTTATTTGAATTTAATGCCACATGGAGGTCTCTGGGCCCACCACATTTTTTCTAAAAAAACATATGTATTTATATATATTTTTTTGTTTTATTATTTCATTATATATATAATGAAATAAGGGATATTCAAACTTGAATATCTTTCACATGCAGAGTCGGTTTTGCACGCCGTTTATGGAAATAGGATCGTATCGATGAGATCTATCCAATCGTTCTGACTTCAACCACTTCTGAGCAATTCCAATTTTGAGCATTTTCTTCACTTAGAACATGATCTCCTGATCACACCTCCCGATTGGGAAGCTTTTGGACCCCAAAAGACTTCAATTACCTGTTAAGAAGATGAGGGTATAGGTCCCTCACCATTTCCAATTCAATCCACTTTGCCTTACTCGGTTTGCTGCCTTTAAGACCAACCCGAACATAATCAACATTTCCCCTCCTTGAAGTGTGCGTCCTTCTGTCAAGAATAGCATCCTCTTTCAACTCATCCAAAAATTTTGGCAAGAAATCTTCTATGGAAGGTATCTGAATGTCACTTTCATAATCAAAAATTAAAGGAGGCTCATACAAACGTAAATTTTCCACATTCATAACGGAATACATTTGCATGTATGAAGGCAAATCTAATTGAAAATCATTATTTCCAACTTGTTTAAGGATCTTGAATGGACCATAACGAATAGGCTTCATCTTTTTACCTTCTCCTTGCATTCGTTTTTTACTAATATGCAGCCATACCTCGTCCCCTTCTTGAAACTTATGATCAATTCTGTGCTTATCATGCCTCTCCTTGTATTTGCCTTGACTTTTTACAAGTTGTTCTTGCACTTGCTGATGTATGAGCTGAATTCTTTCAATGAACATGCGAGCTTTGTCAATGTCACT
>SNQJ01S0150844.1:12741-23178 GCA_010110895.2 Picea sitchensis
CAAATGAAGGGATACAACCTACAACAAAACCTGTTGTAACTTCCTCTTCTTTCTCTCACAGTCTCCTCTCTCAGAATACAATATTCTCACTCATCCATAGCCGCAATACATTTCCCTCATAAAAGAGGGTTGCCTTCTAGGGAAAAAAACCCTAACATAATCTCTACCGTTAGATCTGCGACCTTATAATGAACGGTTCAGATTTACAATTACAATATACTTTTACAATGCAATTTTTTGCTTCGGGGGCTTCGCCCCCGAACCCCCATTAGGGGATGATGCTCCCGAATCCCCATTGGGGGTCCGCTTTCCCCCAGACCCCCCATCCAGGGGGATAGCCCCCTCGGACCCCACAGAGAGGGTACCGCCCCTCTGCACTCCCTCGCGTGGAATAGTGTACATACTTATGGGGTGTAAATACTTCATGGGGTATAAACACGACTGAAAGCAAGGACCTATGAATCAGGAAGATAATTAGGCTCCACAACCAACACATGCTAAGATGGGCCCACGATAGATGACTAAAATAGATGGTATCTATTGACTAGATTGACTCTACGATTGATCGGGATATTGGCGAAGTCATTTTTTATGCTTGCGCTTCCCATTGAGGGCGTTGATGTTCATTCTAATTAATGTTCATACTTGGTCTTGTAAACATTTAATGTGCTTGGTTTCTCACTGTAAGAGATTCTAGTCAGTCTTATTTTTTGTTGGTTTATGTCGTACATTGCGTCCAAATGCTTGATGTGTTTCTTAGGTCATTATGTTGTTGTCACAAATGCATGTGTCATGTTCATCGTCGTGTTGCGTTGTCGAGTATAATGTCATGTTTACCTTCCTACAGACACAAAAAAAATAAATTTCACTTGATATGTGAGGCTTGATGTCATGAATAAATGGGAGGTTCGTTACACCAAATGCTAGGGTTTCTTCATTAATAGCTTGACGATCATTGAATTCAAAAAACCTAAGCATCCGAGAAATAGACTCAGCCCTGATATTAAATAATAAAATCCCATTCTTGTTTACTAGGCTTATTGTGGATGCAATGTATCTCTGTGCACACTAGCGTATAAATTCTGTGAAATTATAAACTTTTGGAACAAGTAATTGAGCCAGGTTCGAACACCAAGCATTAAAAAAGTCATTCAATTTTGTATACCTAGTCTGGGCCAGATTATGTAGCTCATATAGATAGGAATAAACTTTAGGATAAAAAATCAAGGAATCTCTATCCTCTAGACAAGTCTCTATGCTCAATAGGGTTTTTGGCTCATTTGAGACTGATGATTTTGACATTTTAGCTAACACGAATAAGGACAAAAACACTTTTATCTTTTACCCGGGAATCCGACTGGCGAAAACCCTTTGTTTTTTTGGTGAGATTGACGTTGAATATTGCTACATGACGAAGATTCTCATGCTCGTAATAGTGGCAGTCGAGCGCCAATGGAAAATAAATTCAAACGAACTTTTTCCAATGATTTGTTTTATTTAAAATATCCTTTAATTATATGAAAAGGTGATTAAAGAAAAAAATGAGATTATTTACATAAATAAAATAAATTTAAATACAAAACGTGATTACTTACCTAATATTGGCAATTTTTGAAAAATGGTAAGCATTTTTACTTTATATATCATGCACGATGTGACAAGTGGTTTGGCAAGTCGCATGGTAGCCTGATCTCATGACACATTACAACAATTGTATTCCTTGTGACTCCACCGCACACGGGGTCACTTTTATTAAACTTCATTCATTTTCAGTTTGCATGGACCATTGATGCCACTATTACTTAGGATCAATGAACGATATTTAAAGCACCCTGCCACCATATAATGATAAAGTTATAAACATATATAGATCTAAAATTAATTCGTAAAAAATATATATACTTACAAATTCATAAATTCATAAATAATAATTTATTTACAAATAACAATTATATGAAATACCTAACTATATTTATATAGAATAAAACCTAATAAAATGAAAAATGTATAAAAAGACTAATACAATATTCAAAAAAATCAAAGTTTAATAAGAATACTTATTTATTTGTAATTAAAACAAAATTAAAAAATTTACCAAGAAACAATTTTTTCTATTCCAAGGAAAATGTTTTATCAATAAAATTAGACTAAGATTAATCTAATTAAAAGAAAATAATATTGTTGAAATTTTGTTTAAAATTTTATTCTATGTCCTAACACATATGATAAAAAGTACCCTTTCTTGCATAATGTTGATGCTCTCTTATCACTTGCAGTGCTAATTTCAAGTGTTTTTCATGCTCCTTTGATTTTGAGTTAATAAGAATGTCATCAAGGAACACAATGACACACTTGTCCAAATATTCTATGAAGATACCATTGATCAAGCACATGAAAGTCATTAGTGCATTTGTTATACCAAATGACATCACTACAACTCATAGTGTCCATACCTAGTTTTGAGTGTTGTTTTATTAATGTTTTTATCATTTATCTTGAGCATTGTTTTACTAATGTTTTTATCATTTATCGTGAGTATTTTTTTATTCATGTTTTCATCATTTATCCTTATAATGGTAATCCAATTTCAAATATGTCTTTGAGAAAATCTTTTCTTCTCTTTGCTAATCATACAAGTCATCAATTCTACATATAGGATATTTTTTCTTTACAATGACCTTGTTCAACTCTCTGAAATCAATGCACAACCTTGAAGTTCCATTTTTCTTCACAAACAATATTGATTCTCCCCAATGAGATACACTTTGGCACATGTATCTCTTCTTCAACGATTCTTCCAATTCCATTTGTAGCTCACTCAACTTTGGTGTAGTCATTTGTTATGGAGTCTTGGAGACTGGTGCATTTCCTTGCATTAAAACAATAGAGAAATCAATATATCTTTTTGGTGGAAATCATGGTATTCTTTTAAACACCTATTACTTGGATGTGATGACACCATGTTTATGAAGTTCATATTGAGAGAAACAAGGTTGAAACTTTTAAATGGATTTTTGAACAAGTTTTTAAATCTATAGTCAAATATGTTATGAGAGATGGACTTGGACTTGTCTATAATGATTAGCTAAAACAAGTCTAAAAGTAGACCACTTCCACAGGTGAATCCTTTTACAATCCTTGTCTTAATTTGTGCGAGCAACCAATGTAGAAATGTGATAAACTTGGTTTCTTATGCTTTGTGTCTGGCACATTTTCCATAGGTATTGAATGGGTACTTTTGGTATGAAATTGGAAACTTGTTGATGAGCTTGTGAAAGCTCTCTTATAAGTATTTTTCTAAGTAGAAATTGAGCTAAATAAAATTATAGCTTGGTATGATTATTTCGACAATGATTCAAGTATTCAAATGTTTTGTTGAAATTCATTGTGGATCCACATTTCTATGAACATTACAGCTTTGGTAATTGTTATTGCTATTAACCGAAGAGAATGAAATGTACCGTAACCTCATCTCCTGATATGATAAAAAGGTAACATACTTCTTTGAAGCATAAGTGATTGCGATTAGAAAACTTTTGAAATGTTTTTCTCTTAAACATTTTATGTTTTGGTTTTAAACATTGAAATTGAAATGTTTTGGTCTTAAACATTTTATTATTGTGATTAGAAAAAGTGTTTCATTTGGGAGTCGATATTTCAAAGAGGTAAAATCCTAGATGAATCTACATAGTGTTTATATATATATACATTGCAGATGTTGGACATATTTTCATTGATGTCAATAGTCAATTTCCTTATGTTATAATGATGAGTTGGTATGAAAAAAGTACAGAAGAATCTACCTATAGCTTAAGAGAGGTAGCGTGCAAAAAATCCATGTACAAAAGGACTAACAAAGTCCAAGAAATTAAGAGATCAGGAGGGTTAGCGAATGAATATCAACATATTAGAAGATTAGAAGAGATGACACATAACTTCAATTGCGGAGTTTGGCAATGGGATAAACCACGTGCAAGTTACGGTTTTTCAATCCACACCGACCGTCGATGGTCACCCGCTAATAGATCTACGGTTGACATTAATTCCACTACCAAACGAACAAGTTTCCATTGTGAAACTCGACGATAGTTTTAAACTTCGTGCTAGTTGAGGACCTTGCAATCATCCTTGATCGTTGATCTGCTCCGAGAAAATTATCGACCGTTGGATCAAGTTGAGTGGAAGGACAGAGTAAGCCATAAAGAAGGGCCATTAGATCTGGAGAATACACGATGACCGTTGGATCATGATCGTGGTCAACTCTGGTGATGACCACTTTGGTGAGAATGTGTTGAGAGCATGTAAATTCACCCGAAGGCCGAAGTTACGAAGTCATGAAGTAAATACACATAGCACACACATCACGAGATCCACGTTAGAAGACCATGTAAACAAGGACATGTGGCATAATCATATAATGACAAGTGTCAATATGAAATTGGCATTTCAAGTATGTGTAAGTCACGATTCTAAGTGACACGTGACAACCAATCAGCTAGTGCTAAGCCAACAGTGATGTCAACAAGCTATGTCACTTTGAGAGTATGTACTTCGGGGGAAACTAGTTTCTAAGCACCACTAACTGCCCGAAGCGCTGAAGGCAAAAGTTAACACTAACTGTTGATTTACTTCAGAGTATTATCAACCGTTGAGACTTATGGACAAGAATATTTGATATAGAAGCCTTATTGATTGCAAAGACTAGAGATCGTTGAACATCGAAGTTACAAAGTGAACGAGGAATTTTCATCGTGCAAATGAAACATAGATCGTCTGATGTATTTTAGCGAAATATTCTTTGGAAGATTTGAAAGGTTACAATGGCTGAAAGTCCCGAAGGATGAAGTCCCGAAGTAAATAGTGGTTGTCCATCTCAATGCTTGATTAAGTCACATTCGTCAGATTAAGGAGTGAAAGGATAAGTGTAAAGATCAAATCTGGCTGTTGATTTGATTCCGGGAAATCACACCAACCATCGGATCAACCCACTTCTATGTTGACCACTTCGGTGCTGACCAAACTCCAGAGGAAATTGGAACAAGAATTATCTGGATCTACGAACCCCTGGAGTCCTGAATTCCTGAAGTAAATGAGAATCGTCCATCTCTTCGTGGAAAGTAAAAACTTGACCACTAATTTTATTTAGTGATCAAGCACTCGCTTGTCCTAGTCCCTGGTCACCACCTATGGTCATATGGAATAAGAGAAATAAAGGTAAAATATAATACATCACTTAAGTTGATAAGCCTGTGGTTTTGCATTGTCGGTTATATGAAATTGGTTTGAGGGAAGCGCCTCTACAAAACTTGATATCCGCAGTATTTGCAGAGACATAGAATCCAGTTAAAAAGAAATCGATCCATACCTGTGATCGATTTACAAAAAAATATGTCACTAAATTAAAAGAATTAACAATAATGTTTGAATAATAATAGTGATTATTGTTAATTTTATAATGAAGAGGTGTGATGGTCCAAACAAAGGGACATAATGTTTCATAGCTTGCACCAGTTGGAAGAGTATATAAATGAGAAAGAGTGGTGAGAAGAAAGTGTCTCTGTAGTCCAAATAAGAACATCAAAACAAAAGCAGAGTCCAAGAAGAAGAACTATTGGTTCTTATGAAGTGAGGGTGGAAGGGAGGAGCATGGAACGATTCATATCCTTACTAAAGAAAATTGTAAAAGATAAGGGAGTTGGTGCTTCCTAGGGTTGGTGCCCTAAATACAAGGGAGTTGGTGCTTCCTAGGGTTGGTGCCCTAAAGACGAGGGAGTTGGTGCTTCCTAGGGTTGGTGCCCTGAAGAAGGGGATTAGTGTCTCCTAGAGTTGGTTCTCTAAAAAGGATTGTTGTCCTTCACTATTCTTTATAAAAACTTTTAATTCATGTTGAATATATTTATAGAATTGATTTTGCATTTAATTCATTGTTGATTTATTGTGGTAATCAATGAAATATAAAAAGTAACTGCTAAATTGTGAAAAAGGGGAATACTGATTCACCCCACCCTCTCAGTATTCCAACAATTGGTATCAGATCGGGTGCCTTCAACACAATCTAACAACTAGAAGGTAGATCCTGAACATGGATCAAAAAGAGGGAATGTCTAACAATAAAGCACCAATATTGTTCAATGGATAAGACTATGCTCTATGGAAAATAAGAATGAAAAACTTCATGTTGGCTCTTGGTTTTGATATCTGACAATCTATTGTAGATGGTTACACTGCACCAACTGCTCCACCCAAAGACGTTGCAGGAAATACAATCTGTAATGACAACTCAGGAGTAGTTAATGGAATTCTAGGAGGGTTGACTAACTTTATATGTGTGAAGGTTATGCATTGTAAATCATCCAAATAAATCTGGGACAAGTTGGAGGTTGTATATGAAGGAGATGACAAAGTCAAGGAAGCCAAACTATAGACCTATAGAACTCATTTTGAGAATCTGAAAATGAAAGAAGAAGAAAATATTGTTGAGTACCTTCATAGGGTATATGAAGTGGTTAATTCAATTAGAGCGACAGGATAAGACATTATAGATAAAACTATTGTGAAAAAAGTACTAAGGTCATTACCTACGAGATATGATGCAAAGATTTCTACCATTGAAGATAGATCTGATCTAAACACACTCACAGTTGATCAACTTCATGAAATTTTTACAACATATGAACAAGGAATGATAAATCAACAAAATATGAAACAACCTTTAAAGCATATAAGACAAAAATGAGGCAGGAGCAAAAGACCAATGATAAGTCATCAAATATATTATATATAGAAGAGGCCAATAAACTCTAGAAAGGATTTGGAAAATATAAAGGAAATTTACCTTTCAAATGTTTCAACTGTGGAAGAATTGGACACTTTGCTAACAAATGTCCCTATCCCATACAGGAGGAAAATGATGAAGAAATTCACAACCAGGAAAACCAATACAAGAAGAAATTTTATAAGAAAAAGAAAAACTTCTACTCTAAAGAAGACAACAACTCTTCAGACATGAGTGAAGATGAAAATTCAAAGATTTTGTTTATGGGAATAAAAAATCAAGATGATAAACATTCAAAAGATGAATAAGAAGATAACTTCGAAGAAGAAATCCATAATTTAATTGAAGATCTAGGAAAAACTAAAAAACAAAACATGGTACTAAGAAGAGAGCTTCTAGAGATTAAAGAATCTACTAAATCAAGAGAGATAGAAGTTTCCAAAACCCTCAAGGAGTCAAAAAAAAAAATCAGTAATTTGAAGTCCCAGCTCCTGGAAGCTAATAAACCTGAAGAAATCATTTTAAAACAACTTAGTGATAAAAAAACAAGCATGTGAGAAACTAGAAGCTGAGATTAAGTTGCTAAAAAGTGAATTTGAGAAAGAAGAGAAGAGATCGAACTTTGGAAATAGTTCAAAGATCTTGGATGAAATTATCAGTAGTCAAAGGTCACCAAACAACAAGACTGGTTTGGGATACACCCAAGGCTCAACTTCTACATCAAAAGGATTTTTCAAAAGACCAATTAGTTATACAGATCCTCTAAAGGGATCCTTAAGAAGAGAAGATAATAAGGAAAATATGATACCATTGAACATTGTTCCACATAAACATAAATCAACATTCCCTACTAAAGTAAAAAATGACAAGAAGAATACAATGACCAGAAGGAATCCTCTTAATAAATATCTATTCATTGGATACTGTTACTCTTGCAATAATTTTTGACATAAGGCAGTACACTACAAATCTTATGGACAATACAATAATAGAAATTCCCAAAGATATAAGAACAATAGGTACAATGCATAGAAGAAAAACTACAACTCATTTACTCCTTTGCAAAACTTCAATATCGAATGTGAAAAATGCAACAACTATGGTCATAAAACCAGAGAATGTAGAATACCAATGCAATCCCTAAAAATAGGAAACCCTAACAAACATAATAAGAAGACACAGAAAAGAAAATTTGAAGTACCAAACAAGAAAGATGATGAAAACATTGCTCCTGAAATTGATGAAGTTAATAATAGGACATTGGTGGGTAAAACTTCTAATAAGGAATATAATAATCAAAGATATACATATAAAGTAGATCAAACTCAGGACATGAAAATGCCTAAAGAAAAATCTTACACAACTCCAAAACTTGATAATGTCATACAAGAAGATTATCCATTACCCAACAAATGGAAATTAATAGAGGAATATTCTCAAAAAAAGGATAAAGAAACTTTTGGTGCACATAATAGTGACGTTGATGATGAATCCATCAATAGAACAACCAAAATAATTGATTGATGAGTATCTCATAAATTTTTCAAACCTATTTTAATGGTCCATTGAAACTCCTTCTCAAAAAAAAATTAAAAACAAAGAAGGGAAGGAGAAATTAGTGAATACTTAAAAATCATTCTTGTTGATGCTCCTATGAGCATTGAAGAACATAAAAATGAATATGATCATCGAAAGAATCATGTTTTGATGATATAAATCTATGCAGGATCTGACATAGTTTATTACAGGTCTTCTTCTTTCCAGGAATAGTACAAGTTATGTATTGGTCTCAGAATGGTTATAAGTCGACAAACCCTAAAATGGAAGTTACTATGTGAGCAAGAAATGGAATGAATGGAAAATTCTGTAGCAGTGAGGTGATGATGAAGATAGACTGAGTACAAGTCTGAAAATGAAAAGACTGGAAACTAAAATTTCAGAGATAGTGGTTGTGACAAAGAAAATCTGAAAGATAGATTGGCTAGTCAATGCGTGCCTGAGTTGGTTGGATAACTAGATCAATTCTAGTTGAATAGATTACATTCTATCAACAAGATAAGTCACGTGGAAAGAAAAGTATAAAGTCTCTCGAATGACTTTAAAAAATTGTGTACAATAAAGAAGCATCTTGGATAAAGATGGATACATTTGGTTAGAGATCAATGAGAAGCAATGGACAGGTCAAAAGATCATTTGAAAAGTATAAGCTTAAATTGCTCAGTGTTCCAGTAGGACAACAATATCCATAATAGTAGGATGTATATAGTGGTATACATGGAATCCTGTACAAATGATAGGGGGAGAGATCATGTCAAAGAAGAAATACCCTTTCAGAAACAAAGGGGAAGAGAAGTTAGAAGAAGAGAGCGAAGATTGACAAGGGGAGTCATTCAGTTATGGCAGGTGGAGAATGATTGCAGGGGGAGTTACCTAAGTTTATATTCTGGTTACCAACATACATACAAAGATTAATCATAGGGGGAGAAACCCCTTTCCATTGATGTCAAAAGGGGAGAGTAACTTCATAGGAGAAACTCATCATCACACGGGGAGTTTGTGTATGAAGTTAGAGTGTTTCCCTTAATGACAAAGGGGGATATTGTTGGACATATTGTTATTGATGTATTGTCATTGATGTCAACAACTGATGTCATTATGTTATAATGATGAGTTGGTATGAAAAAAGTGCAGAAGAATCTACGTATAGCTTAAGAGAGGTAGCGTGAAGAAAATCCATGTATAGAAGGACTAACAAAGTCCAAGGAATTAAGAGCTCAGGAGTGTTAGCGACTAAAGATCAACAAATCAGAAGCTCAAAAGAGATGACGCAAAAATTCAATTATGGAGTTTGGGAGACAGGATAAACCACATGCACGTTATGGTTCCGCAATCCAAAATAATCGTCGATGGTCACCCACCAATAGATCTATAGTTGGCATCAATTCCACTAACAAAAAAACAAGTTTCCATTGTGGAACTCGATGATAGTTTTAAACATCGTGCTAGTTGAGGACCCCACAATCATTCCTGATCGTTGATATGCTCTGAGAGCATTCTCTACCATTGGATCAAGTTGAGTGGAAGGACAGAGTAAGCCATAAAGAAGGACCATCAGATATGTAGAATACATGATGGTCGTTGGATCAGGATCATTGTCAACTCCGATGATGACCACTTCGGTGAGAATGTGTTGAGAACATGTAGATTCACCCAAAGGCCTAACTTCCAAAGTCTTGAAGTAAAGACACGTAGCACACACATCAGGAGATCCACATCTACAGGTCATGTCAGCAAGGACATGTGGCACAATCAGATAATGACAAGTGTCAAGATGAAATTGGCATTTCAAGTATGTGTAAGTCAAGAATCTAAGTGACACGTGGTAGCCAATTGGCCAGTGCCACGCCAGCGGTGATGTCAACAAGTTATGTCACTTCGAGAGTATGTACTTTTGGGGGAAACTAGTTTCTAAGAACCAGTAACTTCCCGAAGCATCGAAGGCTGAAGTTAACGCTAACCATTGATTTACCTCGGAGTATTGTCAACCTTTGAGAATTATGGAAATGTGTATTTGATCCGGAATCCTTATTGATGTTGGACACACCTACCGAACTTAGAGGGGGGGTGAATGAGTGTGGGGCTCTTTTTCCCAAAATTTCCCT
>SNQJ01S0150845.1:11789-22641 GCA_010110895.2 Picea sitchensis
CGGAAGGGATCCTAGCCCATTCACGGGAATCGAAAATTCTGAAGTGAGTGACTTCTGGTTTCTTACCGCTCCAAGCCTCATATGGAGTGACTCCCTTGACTGATTTATGAGGAACTCTATTATGACTGTAGGCTGCACAGTTGATAGCTTCAACCCATAACTTTGGATGTAGTGCTCTAGCCTGCAACATACAATTGGCCATCTCTTTCAATGTCTCGTTCTTTCTTTCCGCTACCCCATTCTGTTGTGGAGTATATGGAACTGTGTGTTGCAACTCTATACCTACTTCTGAACAAAGATGCTCAACATCCTTATTCACATACTCTCCTCCATTGTTTGTGCGAAGCTTCTTAATCCTTTTCCCTGTTTGATTCTCAACTAGATGCTTGAAATCCTTAAGACACTCAAAGACCTTAAATTTTAACTTGAGAAAGTAGACCCATGTATATCTCGAAAAATCATCAATGAAAGTAAGAACATATTTAGCTTTACTGATTGATGGGAGTGGGAAAGGAACTGTAATGTCACTGTGAATCAACTCTAGAAGTGATGATGCCCTCCATGTTTTACATGTGTTGAATTTCTCCTGAGGATGTTTGCCGAGTATGCAGCCCTGACAAACTCCATTTGTGTATTGAACGTCAGGTAATCCATCTACCATTTCACTTTTACTAAGCTGATCTAAATATTTAAAATTTAGATGCCCAAACCTCTCATGCCACAACTTATACTCTTCATTAGCATGTGTTAGAAGAGATATGTAATCAGATTTATGAGTAAAGTGAGAGAAGGTGTACAACCTAGAATGGTGATTAAACTCACCAACAATAATTTTTGAACCATTTAACAAGTTGCAAATAATAACTGAGTCCAGAGTGAACTCCACCTTCTTCCCTAAACCTGAATGAGTGATTTGATAGATGGAGAGGAGATTCATTGAAATCTTTGGAACATAAAGTACATCCTGAATGTTGATTTTTCTAATTTCCAAATCTGATAATTATTACCTTATGATTTCAAACAGATTGTAATGCCATTGTTATCATAGAATAATTACACACTGAAAATTTCAACTGAAATAAAACTGCAGCGGAAATAACAGAATCATAGAGAGATATCCATGCACAATAGACACTATTTTTACCGAAACCCAACCTTGGGAGAAAACCCAACAACTTTTATTAAGAAGAATTCAAGCCAGAAAGTACATCACCATTCAATGAAGAAACCAACACATAGAAAGTTGCACCCTAGTGAGGAAGATTCCTCAAGGATAGCGCAACACTAGACCAAGATAGCGCACCACAAAATAGCTATCAAGATGCTCTAGGAAGATTTCGTTGGAAGACTTGTGCACTAGCTGAGGAGAGTTGTGAGATGTGTAATATTGAAATGATCCAGCCTTTATTTATAGTAATCTGAATCACCTTTATTTACTTGTGGGACCGACTTCTTATTTTGTCCACAATAATTCATTTAATGCTTTTTTGAGGTTTCTTTAATATTTTAATGGTCTTTGATTTGTCTTCTTGTCTTTCTTCTTTTACTAGAAAAGTTTCTCATGAGCCACGTTGACGATCCTTCTCCACACAACTTTGTCTAGCACCTCGGGTCTTTTACCCGACCTTGTCAAATTACCATGACTAAGGACAAAGACCACACCAGGGCCATTCACCACAGGTACACCCCTGTGAGTGAGTGTCAACCCGATGCTATTTGACACGTGAAAAGCACCTCAAGCACCTCGAGTCCATATCATTCCTTGTGATGATCAAGGAAGGACTATGCCTGGGTCGATTTACCACAAGTACACCCTTGTGATAAATCTATCCTATCTTCTTTGGTCTGCAGCCCAATCTAGGAGAAGGTCCACCCGATGCTTACCAGGGCCGTTCACCATAGGTACACCCTTGTGGGTGAATGTTTGCTTGATGCTACCACACACTGGAGGAACACTAGCACCTCAAGTCTTTTGTCCTTTGAAGACTACGCCTGGGCCATTCACCACAGGTACACCCCTATGAGTGAATGCCTGTCCAATGTTGCCTCCTGGAGAACCATTAGCACCTCGAGTCTTCTGTCCTTCGAAGACTACGCCAGGGCCATTCTCCACTGGTCAAATCACCATGACCAATCCCGGGAGAATGTTTGCCCGATGCTGCCCAAACATCAACACTCCTCTCAGCAGGGGAGACATTCTGCATCATGCCAAGCTTGTCTCTAGAGCACCTCGAGTCTTTTCCACTCCTGGTCAAATAAGCATGACTAATAGGAGAAATACTGCGCTTGGGCCATTCACTACTAGCCAAATCAGCATGGCTAATCCTGTGAGTGAATGTATCATTCTCCTTAGTCAAATCAATATGACCACTTTAGGAGAATGTCTGCTAGATGCTACTCATCTGTCCATCGCCTTGGACATAGGCTTGGTGAAAATGTCTGCAATTTGCTAATTTGTGGATTTGTACTGGAGCTTCACTGCTCCCTTCTATACCATGTATTGGATGATCCGCAATCTGCTCATCTGTGGATATGTACTGGAGCTTTACTGCTCCCTTCTGCATCATGTCTCGGGTGAAGTGATATTTGATCTCAAGCTCCTGATCGAATAGTCCTGTAAGGAGTTTTCGAAGCCATACTGCTTCGCGACATGCGACATTGGTTGTGATATACTTTGCCTCTGGTGTACCGAGTGCTACAAAAGTCTGCTTCCTACCAAACCAGGATATCATAGTTATTCCTAAGCTGAAGTAGCACCCCTAAGTACTCTTTTTGTCCACTGCACTCCTTGCCCAGTCAGAATCTGTATATCCCTGTAGCCTCACTTCATCAACTGAGACATTTCTCAAAGCATATCCAACTGTACCATGCAAATACGTCAATACATGCTCTGTTGCAACCCAATGGAAGTGCCTCGGCTCAACCATAAATTGGTTCAGGGTGCTCTCTGCAAAGCAAATATTTGGCCCGGTGTTAACCAGGTACATCAAGGATCCAATCAACTGCCTGTACATAGTGGGATCCACCAAATCTGTATCTGAAGCGGAATCACTCAGCTTCTTCAGATTTGTCATCATAGGTGTAGCCATGGACTTGCAGTCCATCATAACGAATCTGCTCAAGATCTCAACTGTGTACTTCCCTTGTCCAAGGAAGATCTCACCTGGTCTCTACCACACCTCCAATCCCAAGAAATGATGCATCAAGCCAAGATCCTTCATTTCCAACTCTGAAACCAACTTCCTCTGTTATTGAAGCAAACCATGTTGTCCAGTTTGTCTCACTGGCTGCTCCCTTTGTGACCGAGGCAAAACCCATACCCCAGTCCTCCTGACTGGCTACCTCCTCTGTCACTGTAGCAAAACCAACTAAAACAAATGGATCCTTCGTGGAGGTCTCACATCTCCTAGAAGCCTCCTGCCTTTGAAGCTTCTCTCTGACCTCCTCAACTCATGACACATGTCTGTCAGCCCTGGAAGATGTCTCTCTCCCACTTGAACCTGAGGGGGAAGTCCCTCTGAATGATCGGCTCTCCCTTTGAGCCAACTAACTCTCTCTGAGATCAGGCTCACTCAGAGTTTTCATGCTTCCTCTAAAACTTGACTCCCTCTGAGTCTGTACAATCTCTGGAGCCATCTACACCTACTAACCTCCTTTGAAGTCTGATCTCCTATGAATTGTCTTGGGAGGCTGCTCCTCCCAACTGGATCCTGAGGGCTGACTCCCTCTAAACTCTGGCTCCCTCTGAGTTGGTACTTGGTGAGGCCACCTGCTTCACCACTGGTGGAGCCACCTACGCCTCCTCATAACGAGAAGGTTTGGAATCAATGATGTGACTCCATGTAGCTTGAGAATCTATGAGGTCGTTTTCTCTCCCTTAAAGTATCACTGGGCGCTGCATGCTTCTTTGCATCCTGCAAAGTGTCGCGAAGCCAAGCTGGCGTCTTCCTGGTCACTGCAACATCTCTAGGTAGAACCACTGGCCCTAATGGCTCCTCCTAATAGTTTGAAGGATGAACAATTGAACTAGAGGGATCTGTACAGTCATCCTTCGGAGCCTCCTGCTCCTCACTATCAATCTCCATATGAAACTCTTTATCCCACAAAAGTATTCTTTATCCCACAAAAGTATCCTTCATTCTAGAAGGTTCTAACTTCGTCCTCTTCTCCTTCGATACATGGATGTACACTATCGTGTCCACAACTCCATTCTAGGCAATTTGCTTCATGTCTCAAACCAAAGACTATCTAGCCTGTTGCCACTTGCAACCGTCACTATAGCCCCCTCTCAGAGTTATTACCTGTGAGTCGTGACCTGCCCGGAACAAGAACAAGAACAAGGACAAGGACAAGAACAATCGTCATTATAGCTCCCTCTCAGAGCTATCACCTGTGACTTGCCTGGAACAAGAGCCAAAACAAAAGACAAGAACAACACTTTTCTAGTGTTGTGACCAATTATTCCTCCATGGTAACCTGCCCGGAACAAGAATATAAAACAAAAACATCTCCACGGTAACCTCCATGGAATTTAACCCTGCCCAAAGGGGGTTGGAACCATTGTAATGTCCATAGATTTACTAGGCTAGGGAAGAGATCAATTCAGTTTGCAAACAAGTGCATCATTAGTACTAAACAGTGAGCATTTACTGTAATGTCCCGTTTTTCCTAGGCAGTCGGAATACCGTGGTGGTTTACACAGTTTCCCGTAAACCATTAGACGAATGAGCTGGGGAAACGATACTGGTAAAGTCACTTTCGGATTATAAAGTGAAACTTAGGAAAAGTGAGTTTATCATTAATAAACCCCTCTTTGAGGGTATTTCTCTCCAATTAATAATTAAATGAATATTTTAATGGAGGAAAATGACAAGTGAAGGAATAAAAGGACGATTGAGGAGAAAAAGTGATTATCGACTATTCATTTTGAGAAATTGATTTTTGGAGAAGAGCTCGGTGAGCAAACGAGGGTTTCAGCTGGGAACCCATTCGGCACCTCGGATTCGGCAGTGAAACTACCTGCCCTAGCCGTGGAATCTTGGATTCGGCAGTGAAATTATCTGCTCTAGCCAGGAGAATTGGAGAATTCATTCAAGGTTCTCATTTGAAGACATTGGCAGTGTGATTCGAAGACCTTCGTTAAGAAAGGAATTTTGTTTATAGAGTTGGTGAAGGAAGGGCGAATTGGGTGTTTGGCTGCGTTTTTTGGAGTGTGGAGGCCGAGCTACTCTTGCTGGGTCGAATTTCCTCTACCTGGGCACCATCAAACCCACGTTTTCCTTGGCTGGGCGTGAGCGGCAATTGATGAAACCCTGCTGGTCGATTTTCCTTGCTGCTGTGTGTTTTCTTTTTGCTGGGGGCGCATTTCTTCCCTTCTGGCTGCGTGTGGCTATTGGTGGCCGAGTCCTGCATTCCCTAGATCGTGTGGTTGGCTGGGCATACACAAGGACGCGTCATCTCTGCAGGCCGATTTACTTGGACGCTGCGTGTTCTTCCTTGGGCAAACGATGTCTCCTTTGACCACGAGCTGGGCTTTCCTTGTGGCTGCGTGGAGGTGTTGAATAGAAGAGGTTGCTGTGTGCTCATCTTTGTGGCTGCGTTTGGAGAGGTTGCTGGTCGATCTCTTTGTGGGTTGAACATTGCATAGCAAGGCAGCGTGTTATTGAGTGGAGGGGCTGCCACAATACTTCATCAAACAGCAAGTACCATAACCATACACCAACGCATCCTCTAGACAGGTCGTGGGTGCAGATTGGGATTGCTCTTCATCGCTGTGTGTGAGGAGTAGTTTCAGACTCCACCTACCAGTCATTGTTCACAGTCTTGAGAGGTATTTCGCTCATTTTGATTGTAATAAAGTTCAGCCACCATCATTTAATAAAATCAGCATGAATAGTTTGTCTTTGCTCATTAAAATGTAACTGTTCTTTAGCATTATCTTTATGGGTTTGGTTAATGACCAAATAATACACTTAGCATTGCTTGGGGGAGGTATAAGGGATTCAAAACTCATCATAACAGCAAACAAACCGGAGAGACAGCCTGCTGTTCATCCAATTTGCACCTACAGCCATTAAAACAGAAGTATGCCAAGTGTTTGACGAAAGTCCAACACCAGAACTGGGAGAGTTTTCCCTAAATTTACAACATAGAATATTTCATTTACATAATGATCATCGTACCAACAATATTCAAGTGTTACTAAAGATTTGATAGCAAAAGTACTCAACTGTAATAGACCTCTAGAGGTTGCTGCCCTAGTTACAACATTCACTTAAGTTGCAACAATATGAAAATGTTAAACCTGATATGCAAACCTGGAGTCTTGTTGTTGTTGTTCCAGTTGATTTTGAACTGTCATTGTAGGAGACATCACCATTGTTGCCTCCAACTCTTAGACTGTCCACCATCTTGAGAAGATGAAATCACAAAATCTAAAATAGAAGGTTCAATGTCCAGGAAAATGTCAACAAGCCTGAAACCCTAAAATTTCAACTTTGACCAAATGTCAATCTGAGAGGTGCAGTAGATGCACTAGGGGAAGGTTAGTTGATTTGTGGTAAAATTAGTCCCAACGACTTGCAATGAATGCTCAACGAGCTTGACAAGTGCAGATCTTATGCAATGGCGGAAAAACTGTGCAATGGCAAATTCGAGACTATGCAGCGACAAATCTCAACAAATCTTTGATACCATGTGGATTTTTCTAATTTCCAGATCTGATAATTACTACCTCATGATTTGAAACATATTTTAATGCCATTGTTATCATAGAATAATTACACACTGAAAATTTTAACTGAAATAAAATTGCAGCGAAAATAACAGAATCATAGAGAGAGAGCCATGCACAATAGACACAATATTTTTACCCTGGGAAACCCAACCTTGGGAGAAAACCCATCATCTTTTATTAAAAAGAATTCAAGCCAGAAAGTACATCACCATTCAATGAAGAAACCAACACATAGAAAGTTGTGCCCTAGTGAGGAAGATCCATCAAGGATAATGCAACACTAGACCAAGATAGCGCACCACAAAATAGTTGTCAAGATGCTCTAGGAAGATTTCATTGGAACTGCTGCAACTGTTGCACTAGACTTGTGCACTAGCTGAGGAGAGTTGTGAGATGTGTAATAATGAAATGATCCAACCTTTATTTATAGTAACCCGAGTCACCTTTATTTACTTATGGGGCTGACTTCTTCTTTTGTCCACAATAATTCATTTAATGCTTTTCCGGGGTTTCTTTAATATTTTAATGGTCTTTGACTTGTCTTCTTGGCTTTCTTCATTTACTAGAAAAGTTTCTCATGAGCCATGTTGATGATCCTTCTCCACACAATTGTGTCTAGCACCTCGGGTCTTTTACCCGTCCTTGTCAAATCACCATGACTAAGGACAAAGACCACACCAGGGCCATTCACCACAGGTACACTCTTATGAGTGAGTGTTAGCCCGATGCTATCTGACACGTGGAAAGCACCTCGAGTCCATATCACTCCTTGTCATGATCAGGGAAGGACTATGCCTGGGCCCATTTACCACAAGTACACCCTTGTGATAAATGTATCATATCTCCCTTGGTCTGCAACCCAATCTAGGATAAGGTCTGCTCGATGCTTACCAGGTCCATTCACCACAAGTACACCCCTGTGGGTGAATGTCTGCCCGATACTACCACACACTGGAGGAACACTGGCATCTCGAGTCTTTTGTTCTTCGAAGACTACGCCTGGGCCATTTACCACAGGTACACACTTGTGAGTGAATGTTTGCCCGATGTTGCCTCCTGGAGAAATATTAGCACTGAGTGAATGTTTGCTCGATGTTGCCTCCTAGAGAAATATTAGCACCTTGAGTTTTCTATCCTTCGAAGACTACTCAAGGGCCATTCTCCACTGGTCAAATCACCATGACCAATCCTGGGAGAATGTTTGCCCGATGCTACCCAAACATCGACACTGAAAGCATCCATGGTCTAGATCAACTCTACCCCTACCGCACACCTCAACAAGAGAATCATGTCCGATGAAGATCGGTGGTCCGAAACAAGTCTCAAAGTATGAGAAAAGTCTATTGAGTAGCCCCTGAATCAAGCACCCAAGCATTAGGAGAATATGAAATAGCAAGTAATGCATGGCCATTACCTCTTTTTGATGATAGCTTATTCGATGGCTTCTTCCTTGCATTATCCGAAATACAATCCTCGAGGTGATGTTGCTCAAGTGATTGTGCCATGAGATCTATGGTTTTTTTCATGCAAGAACTCTCCGGATGGAACCCCTTGTTACACTAGGAACACTTGGTCTTCTCCTTTTTGCTCTTTGATGGCCTTGGAACTCGAACTCTCATCTATGGACTTTTGTTTACCTTCCTTCTTGTTCTCTTGGTCCTTCTTACCCTTGTTCTTCTACTTATTCTTCTTTGAACTTCCTTGAGTTGTAAGCGCATGGGGCTTTGAACTCTTGAGTACCCCTATCTAGATGAGTTTTGTCTGCTCATGGATAAGTGACTCCATGAACTCATCTAGGGATGGCATCTTCCATGTAGACCCCATAGCTAATCTGGTAGTTTGAAAAGAAGAAGTGTAGATAGAAAACTCTCGTCCTAGCTTGGTTAGAATTGAAAAGATTAATTGTTCATCCTTCTTATCAATTCCACAAGCCCTAACATGCGAAAGCAAAGTTTTAAACTTACAGAGTGTTGCGGGTTCTCAAAATTGCTTGGATTCAATGAATGTAGATCAGTGTTGAAAAACTTGGCATCGACAAAAAGTTAGCGAGGGTTCAAAAAACATTGTTTCTGAAAAAATCGGAAAAAATCGACAAACCACGACAAACATTAAAAAATACAAAATATATTCCTTTTTTTCAAAAGTTTAAACATATAAAGCAACAACAACATCAAATAAACACATTGGCACATAAATATGGAGAAATCACTGATGTATATGGTGTAGTGGATGCCAAATAAAAAATGATACATCAAATTCGATACCGAATCCTGAACCTTGATAGTTGTCCAATCAAGGACTCAAAAGTGGAGAACCAATACAAAATGACATCACATATATAAATGTATCTCATCATCATGAGGTAGATGTACAATGCAATGTTTTAAAACTCAGACTCAGCTTTGGAATCGGTCGATGGTCAACTCCGACTTGGACTCGAACTCGGATTGACTCGGACCGATCTGATTTCAATGACTCGGTTTACTAAAAATTATATAAAATATTTAAATTTTAATGAAAAAATTATATTTTACCATGATTCCAAAACATTATTGAAACTTTGGAAGAAAGCATTATGAATAAATGAGCAAGAACATTTAAATGACAAGCAATGTTCCACCATCGCTTATATTCAGATCTTCATCATTAGTATCACCCTTTGCCTCTACCTTGATCCTCTAGAGACATTAGTGAACACCTCCCAATTTTGATGAAACTAGCTAATTGAAGCCTTATAATATGGTAGAAAAAGCTTAACATGCCCAATCAATGATTTTGGTTTGAGTGAAAGGTACATTTTTGCTAAGGCCATGTCAGAGGAGTTCAACAATCAATACCACCAATATCGAGGTACATAAAGGGCTTGGTGCTCTTGATTAAATGCCAATCCATACCCTCATACATGATAGAGTCCAATGAAAATGTTGTAACCCTACCAATCTTGAGATTTTGAAAACTGTTAACTCTGCTAAATTTTGATTGGGATATGAAATTCTACTTTCTCCATATGAAGTCCGATGAGGTTGGAACCACTCTCAAACATCTTGAAACAATTAATGGTAATGTTAAAAATTTAAGTAAAAGGATAAAAAGGAAAGATAAGGGAAAGATAAAAGTTGGCATTTCCCTTATCTTTCATTTTTATCCTTTTACTTCAAGAATTTAACATTACCATTAATTGCCAACATTTTTGGTCAAACCCTTTTAAAGAAAAATGTAATCTTGCATGTTGGTGGGGTCTAGTACCTATTTGAATGAGTCAATCTCTTCTCCTTCCTTCTCCAACAACAAAAAACACAAATGACAAAAAAAAAACTCAAAAAATCGGCTTTATCCCCATGGCTTCCATTGGCCAACAATTTTTTAGAAAAAGTGTGACTTTTTCTAGTTTAAAAAAATCGCGATTTTTTTGGGCCGAAATTTTGTCGGTCGAAAAAAATCATTATTTTTGAAAAAATCGTCGATTTTTGCAACACTGACATTGTAGATCATTCTCCAGCTGATGACCTCTTAAGTTGTCCAAACGTCATTAGGAGTGTTGCAAGTATCAATATGGAAGAGGAGATACGAAGAGATGCTCAAGCACAATATCCCATAGGCTTCATCCATTCTATTGAAGTATTTTGATTTCTCTATGGTTGAAGTAGGCTCGACCTCAATCCCCATGGTGACCCTATACAAACCCTTGCTACGAAGTAGAAGCTCTATCTTGGACTTCCACTCAAAGTAGTTGAGGGGTGTCAAGATCATTGAAGAAGATGGTCGATCCATAGTTATTTGTGGGATGTCCAATCTGATCTATAAACCTGCAATAAAAGTGAATACTCCCTCACAATAATAGCTCTGATACCATGTTAAGTTTTGTGGAAACTTGTCATAGAGAATCTAGCTAGTAGAAAAATCACATAAAGCTTGCGAGAGAAAAAAGAGAAAGAGAGACAAGTTTGAGAGAAAGAATGAATTGTATTATTGCACGTGAATAATGAGTAATACACGCATATAAGAAGTCCAAGAGATGCAATGTGCCCATCTTAGGGAGTACATGCGCCATAGGAGTGATCTAAAGGAGATCTGGACACTAACTCACTGTAACGAGAGTCAACTGCTAGCTAGTCT
>SNQJ01S0150845.1:27523-45829 GCA_010110895.2 Picea sitchensis
GCGCTTCATCAAAGTAAACTTTGATGGCGCTTCCAAAGGCAATCCCGGATCAGCAGGATTTGGGGCCGCGCTCAGAGACTCCAAAGGGAAAATTCTGGGGCTGGAAGCGGGATTTCTAGGAGACACTACCAATAATGTAGCTGAGTTAATGGGATTACTCCGGGGCCTCCAATCAGCTATAGATAAAGGTTATCATCAAATAATCCTAGAGGGAGATTCGCAAGTCATTATAGGCCTAACAACTAAACTAATTCATGGAGGCAACTCTGACAAAGCTTCGCCAAGTTGGAGGCTTCAATTCCTGCTCGAAGATTTTAGCCACCTTCTTCAACCACAATTCAGCATCACTACCTCTCATGTTCGAAGGGAAGCCAACAAAGTGGCGGACTGTCTAGCAAATGTGGCAGTGGAGAGGGAGATGGAACACTTCTGTTGGGAGACACCGCTACCTCCAGATCCAGAGATCTTCAATCGATGCCATACACTGGCCACAGAAGACCTTCAAGCCCCGGATGGGGTGACACGTCGGGAAAGGGAGCCACGCGGGAGCCAGCCGGGACGTCCCCATTAATATATTCACCGGCCGACGTCCCCTCACCATTCAATTCCACTATGAATACTCGTGTTAGCATTAACCCGACAAGGCCTCTCGCTCGCGGGACTTGTACCAGTCTGAACAACACCATTCAAGCGACCATTATAGCCATGGAGGCCCGGCTCTTGCTATTCT
The DNA here is from genome assembly GCA_010110895.2 of Picea sitchensis. Classification (NCBI taxonomy): domain Eukaryota; kingdom Viridiplantae; phylum Streptophyta; class Pinopsida; order Pinales; family Pinaceae; genus Picea; species Picea sitchensis. The sequence goes on from SNQJ01S0150845.1 coordinate 28,254, forward strand.
TCATAGCTTGGATTGTCGAAGCGGAGAACCAACCGCTCTGGGTAGCTTTCGCTCTCGCAGAACAACATTACCACTGTCGCCTCTCTGCGCACTTGAAGGTGCCAGCGACATATCATAGAACTCCCGGGGCGATAGGAAGTAGAACGAGCAAGTGGAAACTCTATCAGACCTACACCATGCCAAGACTGCGCGGGACACCACGAAGAGGAGCGGCATGGTACGCCGCGAAATCCAGGAGGAAGCGAAAACAACAATTCGAGGCAGCCCTCGCCATGGCCACTCGTCGAAGGAGAGCGCGGCCATGAACACCGCCCATGGCGTACGTGGTCGAGGAGATTCCAGAAGGAGGCATACCAGAGAGCATCCCGGAACACCTGCTGTTTACGGTACCTGAAAATTGGCACCCGCCTTCAGACTTCAACCAGGGACGATGGCCCTTACCCATTGGCGATAAAATAACCCCTCAAGCTGGCAGCTCTGAGGCGCCACTCCCGCCCTGTTATATCGAAGAGGAGATACCCCCTGACTCGCCCCAAAAGGCGGAGAAGGACATGTCAAAGGGGCATGACAAGGATTCCAATGAAGGCAGCGGTCAGGACCAGGAGCCCGCAACCAATTGGGACTGTCTCAGTCTCATCTTTGAGATCATAAGCCTGTTGGGAGATCAGACCTTTCGGCTCGCAAGGATAGAACAACGATTGGACATGTACTTCGCAGCTCACTCCCGGACACATCCGAGGCGCCAATGCCCCACTTGCGCGCGTGCATACGCCTTCCCAGCTGGATGGAAGATCACAGAGGACCAGCTCAGATGCGATGGATAGCAAGTTAAAGGAAGTTCAGACTTGGTTTTGTTTTCCTATCTAGTTATTAGCATGACTTTGAGTCTTCTAGTTCTTAGTCTGGTTAGAAAACTTATGATATTTAGTTGCATTTTCAACCTTGCACGTCCTAGTTTCCTCCGGGCGGGACGTGGCAGGGAAAAACTTGGATATTTTAAGACCAGGGTGACATTTGGCATGGGGCGTCTAGCTGTCCCGGTTTCCTATGTAGGCGGGACAACTGGCATCCCAAGTAGCTCTTTCTTTTTGTTCATTTTGGCTAAAGTAATATAACAGGTCCCGCCCCCTTTTTATTTACAAAAAAAAAAAAAGAATTACAAGAAATGATGGATAAAAAATAATTGATAAACCCTATACCTGAAAATAGCATTTTTACAAATGTTGGATCCATTTCTCATTAGCAATGTGATGTTTGTAGATGATACATTGATGGATTTCTTCAAAAGGGATAGATCCAATCATTCACTATTTTTTATACACATCAATAGAATGGAAATCCTCATAATGCCCCTTCAATTCGAAATGATGTGGACTATTCACCCAAATTTAAAACTAAACATATAAAATTGGTGGTGTTCATATAGCATCGAACAAATATTGCAACAAAAATTATAATATGCATGGGCTTAGCTATGTTGATGTCATATACTCTTAGATGTGTTGAGTAGAGGAGTTGTAAAAAATAATATATAGGGGTTTAGTTATGCCAATGTAATATACTCTTAGTTGTGATGAGCAAGCAGGCCATAGCAAAGAATATATAGGGACTTAGTTATGTCAATGTATTATACTCTTCAGGTGGTAGTGCGGGAGGGGTTATTTATAACTCTGGAGGGACAATAGTTTATACTTACACCTGGGGTCTTGATATTGCTTCCAATAACATAGTTGAAGCATATGTGCTCTTGCAAGGGTTAAATCAAGCCAAAATTCTCAATATACCAAACTTCATAGTGGTAGGGGATTCCAAATTAATTGTAAAATACTTGATATCCGATTTTTTCCCATTAGATTTTTGGTTGGCATAAGTTCTTGAAAGGATCAGGAATGTTAAAGAATTGTTTACAAAGGTACATTTATATCACACATTGTGTGAGAATAATTAAGTGTCGGATCATCAAGCAAACTTAGCCACTAGGGGGAAAATGAGGGTTTTAATTATCAATGGTGAGCAATATGCATAACTAATCCCTTAACTATGCAATGAAAGACTCATGTATCTCCTCATTAATATAGCACATGGAAAATTGCATGGTGCTCTCCTCCAACGATGTAAGGACGAATGCGACAATATGACACATGGAGAGTTGCATGGTGTTCTCCTCCCATGATGTAAGGACGAATGCAATGAGACATCACCACCCTCACAACACGATTGAGCCACATATCATGCAACTTAATGAATGCACTGCTCTGGCACGACATAATCGTTATGGGAAAATTATTTGGATGGGTATTCATGTGTTCTAGTGTAGATAGATCATACTTGTTCAAAGGAGAAATAACTCAGGGTGCCTCATTGCATAGTTATCTCTCCACCCTTCATTGATTGTAGCAACTCCACAAATTGAATTTGGAGGAACTCTCATGGTTCCCCTGGATCAAGGTGCAATGGTTTCTTCTCCTAGCCCGAGCTCATCAATGCAACTGATTTAAATGTATTTCTCTGTTGCAAGTGAACATTCATTGGTTTCTTGGTTATTGTCTTGGGGACGTTTTGATTGGATTTGAATCAAGATGCTTTGGTTCCCATCAAGCTAGCCTTAAAGAAAATTTGGTCTTTCAAAATTTGAGTTCCATCCTCCGGTTAATCTCATGTGCATTTAGAAGCTCCACATTCGTTCATTACAACCAATTCATCTCAATCATGACCGTGGATTATAAAGAGATTAGGGAGACCAGACAAGCCTTGCAAAGGCACGAGGACTCCATCAAGGCTCAAGAAAAATCCTTACAACCACTCTCTAATCAGATATCAGTTTAGACAAACAAATCTAATCTCAAAGTGGATATCATCATGGGCATTATTCTTCAACATATGAAGCACATTTAATCTTTGGAACATTAAATTCATGAATTGTGTCATCTCCTGGTCCGACTGTCAACTGAGAAGTATGGTGAAACCAATGTTATGGCTCTTTTAGTAATAAGACCCCCTGCTCAACCAGAAACATAAATAGAGGTGTAGAGTCATTCAATTCAAGTGGAAGGGCAAGCAATATTGTTAGAGACAAATGAACACAAAGAAGCAACATCAACATGTAAGGCAACATTAGTTGGTTAACTCTTCCTCTGATTCAATAACATATATGTATTTTAACATCTATAGGATGTAGGTCACTTCTATTGAGTATATATTGTTAGAAACCTTAGAATAATGTTATATTGTTCAAGCTACCCATAGTTGGTAACCATGGGCATAGTTAGCATCATTTTTTGATAAGCAAAACACACGCTAGAAGCTATTTTTTATGTAACTTTTCTATGAGTTGATGTTGCATCCTTTTATTAATATAAATTCTTCAGTTCTAGTTGAAAAACAAAATGTAATATACTCTTAATTGTGCTAAGCAAAGGGTCGTAATAGATAATATACAGTTTAAAAATAAAAATAAAAGTGGGTCTAAAATATTTGAACAAAGGGATAAAAAGTTTTTAGAAGAAAATACTTCAACAAGGTTTAATGAATGATCTAACACACAGTATCTTACCCCAAACTAGAAGGATATTGGTTACAATAAGAAACTCTTTGGAAGCATAAATCAAAATTTAGATGGTTAAAAGAAGTACAAAAGAAAGCCAAATTCTTTCACTAAAATATAATGAGGAACCAAAGCTACAATAAAAATATGTTGCATGTAAAATCAATAAAAAGATGCACTAAAATTAAAATTAACATATGAGATTGAAGTTGAAATATTCTCCCACTATAACCAACTCAGAGAGAATCGCTTAAAAAATATGAAGATTATGTTCATTCCCTCAATGGTGATAGAAAGTTACATGGAGTATTTATCTCAAATTCTATTCAAGGCAGAGGTATTCCAAGCAATGTCATATTTGGCAAAGGGGAATATAGACCCAAATGGATTTCCAATAGATTTTTTCATGATATTTTAGGAAATAGTAGGAGATGATACTTCGTAGGGGGTTGAAGAATCGAGAGAAAAAAGAAAAATCCTCAAAGTGTTAAATACCGACATTATCACTCTCATCTCGAAGGAAAAAGATTGATTGTGACAAATAAGTTTAGACCCTTTATACTATGTGATGCAGGAGCATCGCTATCAAATCAAGAAAAGCGAACGTGGAAGCGAAGTCGACACATCAACGCTTCGAAAGAGCCAAACCAACTCTTAACCAACTTGGTAGCGGTGTGGAGATCTTTTTGAATCTCTCATTAATTAATTAGCAGTATGTAAAGTCGGGCCACCGTTTTTAACTGACGGACCATTGTAAATCCTTACACGACTGTAATATATTACAAGTGTAGGATATTAGCCCGTAGTAGTCATTAGGTTGCATTAATTAAGCTAAGTAGGTAACCGCTAGAGTGATAGGTGATAGAGTTTAGATAGGAAAAAGAAGAGCGAGGAAGCTCTGGGTCCTTAGACAAGTTTTCATTGTAATGACTGTAAGAGATAGCAGTGTAATCATGTTTTTTTTTTTTAAATGAATAGAACAGATGAAAATCCATCCAATTGTACAATGTTGATATTGTTTACAAGTTTACTGTTGTTATGAATTTTGTGGATGTATGATGTTCATGGTGAATGGATGAATTTATGAAGAATTGAATAAGTTTCAATTGTTTCTCTTCTGTAAGTTATGCAAGGAGTGCATATTGAACACAAGGAGTGCATGCGAGAGAGTCTTGTTCGACTCGAAGCTCATAAGAGATAGAATGGAACTTTTGTATGCAGAGTGTGCATATTAAGTGCAAGGAGTGCGTAGGAGAAGTCTTTGACTTGGAGAAATAACTCAGGTTTTTTCTCGCAAGAAAGTGCAGAGGTCGGTTGCAAGGAGTGCATAAGACCAAAAATCGACTAAGTGTCAAATAAATCTTTTAGTAGAAGAATTTGTGAAGGTTGGGCAAGGTGAAGGGTGAAGATCTATCCAAGAGGAGCCGAATTATTTCAGACTGTTGGATTTAGGAAAAGTGCACGAACTTTAAACTCTGTGTATACGTAGGAGGAGAGATCGTTGAAGACCCGAAGGAGATCTGAACCGTCTAATCTAGAAGGTTACGTGGCAATAGATTATGAACTCCGGAGAAATCACTTCGAGATTTTCAGATTGAGACTTGAAACTCCCGAAGCCTAGAGAGCTGAAGGGTCGAAATAAACGTCGACCGTTGGATAGTCCGAAGTAAATTATAGTCGTCTGATTTAGGAGGACACGCGGCAAGAATCCGTGCATTTCGAAGGAAAGCAAAGGTTGAAAGTCGAAACTCCCGAAGTCTGAACCACGAAACAAATCACAGACGTTGATTTAGAAGGGTTAAATCTGATCCATAGATTTGGAAAGGACAGATCTGAGCCATCCATTCAGAAGCACCGTTGATATTGTGAGATCGACGGTTACGAAGGATTGCGAGGATGGAAAGTGCTCAGAATTTAAAAACTTGAGAGTGGGCCGCAATAGAAACCGTGGTATTGCAAATTGGACGCGTGGCGTTTGGTGGTGAATTGCGGGGAGAAAAGTGGATTGATCCCAAACCACTTCTGACCGCAACCGCAATTGTGTGTATACATAACCCGAGGTCATATATAGGAAGGAGCTAGCGCCTGAACACTAGTTGCCCGGTATTGCGAAGGGAGAGATCACGAGTGTCATAGAACTTGCATCGAAAGACTGAAGAGACCTGTGGTTATTTACAAGAGGTACCATTAAGGTTTCAGAGAGCTAATTCAGCTCCGAGAATTGAAGATCCTTGACCGAGAGGTCACGTAACCCAAGGAGAAGGGGGGTTGGCATCAAGTGGCATCAGAGCCTGAAAAAAACTCAAAGTTGTATTATGTGTGTTAGGAGCAGTTGAAATAATGCCGCCAAGGATACGTGTAGATCCACCTATAGTAAACCATGTTGTAGGAAGGGAAGTGAGAGAACTTCACGCAAGGTTGGAAGCGATGGAATAAATGCAAAGGATAACATCTGTCGTTGGAGACGTTAGTGATGCGGAGAGTGAAGAAATAGAAGTTGAAGAAGCTACAGGGGAAGATGCAGGCGATGAACGCTTCTTGAAAGTTGTTATGAAGTTGGGAGCTAGAGTGAAGATGGACGTCCCAATGTATGAAGGTAACTTGGATGTCGAAGAGCTATTGGACTGGATAAGGTCCATGGACAAGTATTTAGACTATGAAGATGTCGATGAAGGAAAGAAGGTGAGACATGTTGTCACCAGATTAAAGGGACATGCAACATTGCGGTGGGATGAACTGCAGGCAGAGAGAAGGAGCAAAGGTAAACAAAAGATAAATAATTGAGATAGAATGGTAGCCAAACTGAAGGCTAAATTCATACCTAAGGATTACCAGATAAACCTGTTCAGAAAGTTGCAGAACTTGAGACAGAGGGGTATGACAGTGAAAGAGTACACAAAAGAATTTTATAGACTAAATATTAGGACTGGACAAAGAGAGAGGGATGATGAAAAAGTTGCCAGGTATATAAATGGCTTGAGATATGAAATCCAGGATGAGATCAGCATGATGACTATGAGGACAGTGGAATATGCTTACCAGATTGCACTGAAGGCATAAGAAAAGTTGGTCAGGAACCAGAGTCAACGAAGTAGAAGCAGAGGCTCAAATAAAGGTAAGGGAATTGTTTATGATAAGGCACCGAAAACCAAGGGTGAGATTGAGAAATCATATAGTCACTTTGAAAGAGGAGGAAGTTCTCAAAGAAGACTGTTTGGTGGGAGAAATTATTTTCCTCGAGGAAGAGGAAGAGGTAAAGGAGGTGGAGTTAAATGTTATGCCTGTGGAAAGACATGACACATGCCTTGAGTATGCCCCGAGAGGAAGAAAGAATGAGGAGGAGAAGCACACATTTCTGAAGCCCAGAAGAATGTGGAAGCAGAGGCAACAGAAGGAGGATAGAACCTTATGATGAGGAAAGTTCTTCTAAAGCCAGAGAAAGAAATAGAATATTCAGTTCAGCGAATGAAGTTGTTCAGGACTGCTTGTAAAACAAAGGACAAAGTTTGCAAGATGATTATAGATAGTGGGAGCACTGATAATTTAGTATCTACATAAATGGTGGAGAAACTGGAACTAGAGACAATCGTACACCCAAGTCCATATAAAGTTTCGTGGTTGCAGAAAGGACATCAAGTAATGGTAACTCAACAATGCAAAGTTGAATTTAAAATAGGAGGCTATAAAGATGAGATTGTGTGTGATGTAATTCCCATGGATGTTTGTCATATTTTGTTGGGGAGACCATGGCAATTTTATAGGAATGTCATTCATGATGGGAGGAAGAATACTTATACTCTGAAAAAAAATGGTAGAACCCACATGTTACTGCCAATAAAAGAGAAGAAAGAAAAGGAAGAAGCCAACACAAGAATACTTCTCATGAGTGGGAAGGAACTCTTGAAAGAAATCAAGAAAGATCAATAAATGCAATTTGTTGTAGTGAGGAAGTTGAGAGTTATCCTTACCAATACTTCCATGAATGATTTACCTAAAGAAATCCAAGAATTGTTAGAGAATTTTGCTGACATAGTAGTGGATGAGTTGTCTCACTCATTACCACCCATTAGGAGTATCAACCACCATATCAACTTGATTCCAGGAGCCAGTTTAGCAAACAAAGCAGTGTATAGGTTGACACCTTGAGAGAATGAAGAGGTTAAGAATCAAGTTCAGGAGTTGCTAGATAAAGGTTTAGTCAGGGAAAGTCTAAGCCCATGTGCAGTGCCAACTGTATTAAGTCCAAAGAAGGATGGAGGATGGAGAATGTGTACAGATTCCAGAGCCATCAATAAGATTGCCATCAAGTATAGGTTCCCTTTACCCAGGATGGATGATTTGATGGATTGTTTGAGTGGAGCAAGCTATTTTTCAAAAATAAATTTGAAGAGTGGATATCATCAGATAAGAATGAGAGAGGGAGATGAATGGAAGACAACATTCAAGTCAAATGAAGGTTTGTTTGAATGGCTAGTCATACCATTTGGATTGACAAATGCTCCAAGAACATTTACGAGGTTGATGAATGAGGTATTGAAAGACTTCATAGGTAAATTTGTCATTGTATATTTGGATGATATATTAGTTTTTAGAAAAATAGAGGAAGAACATTTAAAGCACTTGACATTAGTGATGAGGAGATTGCAGGAAGAAAAGTTGTTAATAAACTTGAAGAAAAGTTATTTTCTGAAGACAAAACTCATATATTTGAGTTTTGTGATTTCTTCAAATGAATTGAAGATGGATCTAGAGAAGGTGAGAGCAATCAAAGAATGGTCGTCACCAAGGAACATATTTGAGGTGAGAAGTTTCCATGGGTTAGCAAGTTTTTATAGAAAGTTTATCAGAAATTTTAGTGGTATATGTGCACCCATAATGGACACTATGAAAAAGAAACATAAGTCTTTTAATTGGACAGAGGAGGCTGAGAAAAGCTTCAAAGTGTTGAAAAAGAAGATAACAAAACAACCAATTCTGGTTTTACCAGATTTTGGAAAAACATTTCAGGTGAGGTGTGATGCAAGTGGAATAGCCATTGGAGCAGTTTTGAGTCAAGATAATAGGCCAGCTGCTTATTTTAGTGAAAAGTTGAATGACGCCAAGGAGAAATATTCTACGTATGACAAGGAGTTTTATGCAATGATTCACACTTTGAATAAATGGAGACATTATTTAATTCCAAAAGAGTTTGTCTTGTATAGTGATAATCAAGCTTTGCAATTTATTACTAGGCAAGAGAAGTTGAATCAGAGGCATGCTAAGTGGGTAGAATTCATGCAGAATTTTACTTTTGTCATTAAACATATTTCGGGAAGTGATAATAAAGTTGCAGATGCTTTGAGCAGGAGGAGTTTGGTTATACAGAAATTTCAAGTGAAGACCTTAGGATTTGAGCACCTTAAGGAAATGTATCAAGAAGATCCAGATTTTAAGGAGGCTTATGAAGCATATGGAAATCCTTTGTTGAGGGATAACAACTCATGGGTAGAATATTTGATCCAGGATGGATTGTTGTTCAAAGGAAGCCAATTGTGCATACCAAGATGTTCAATGAGAGATAATTTATTGAAAGAAAAACATAGTGGAGGTCTAGCCAAACATTTTGGTCATGACAAAACATTTGCACAGCTGAATAGTTTGTATTATTGGCCAGGTATGAGGGAAGATGTGAATAAATTTGTAGACCGATGTAAGATTTGTCAACATGCAAAAGGGAAGAGACAAAACTAGTTTGTATCAGCCATTGCCTATTCCAGAAAGGCGTTGGGATGCAATTAGTATGGATTTTGTATTGGGATTACCTAGAACCCAGAAGGGGAGTGATTCCATATTCGTTGTGGTTGATAGATTCTCTAAGATGGTACATTTAATACCATGCCAGAAAACAAATGATGCTACACACATATCCAATTTGTTTTTTAGAGAAATTGTGAGATTACATGGATTGCCCAGAAGTATAGTCTTAGACATGGACACTAAGATTGTAGAACACTTTTGGAGGACTCTATGGAAGAGGCTAGGAACTAATTTATCTTTTAGTTCAACATATCACCCTCAGATGAATGAACAGACTGAAGTGGTGAACAAAAGTCTGGGAAATTTGTTAAGGAGTTTAGTCACTGAACAAGGTCGTCAGTGGGATCAGATTCTGGCACATGTAGAATTTGCATTTAACAATTCAGTTAACAAGAGCACTGGAAAAAGTCCATTTGAGATAGTATATGGAAGATAACCAAGAGGGGTTGCAGAATTGAGAGAATTGAATCAAGATGAATTCAAGAGTGTTGGAGCAGAAGATTTTGCTACAGAAATGTAAAGACTTCATGATCAAGTTAGGAGGTAGATACAGGATAGTAATCAAAAGTATAAGGACAAAGTTGATCAGAAAAGAAGGGAAGTTCAATTTGAAGTAGGAGATGAAATTTTAGCTCATATGAGAAAGGAAAGGTTTCCAAGAGGAACATATAATAAGTTGAAGATGAAGAATATAGGACCATGCAAGATCCTTAGAAAATTTGCAGCAAATGCTTATGAGATCGAGTTGCCAGACAATGTTGGGATATCACCGATATTCAACGTTGCAGACCTGTATCCTTATAACATAGATGACGCAGGAGAATTAGATGATTAGGAAGAGATTCAGTGGGAGGAACAGATGCCCACAGTAGAAAAACCTCAGATGGAGAAAATTTTGGAACAAAGAGTTGGACGGAAAACCAAAAGAAAGATGCACCTTGAATATTTAGTGTAGTGCAAGATTCAAGTTGGGTAATTGAACCTGATATTTTGAAGTATGTCAAAACAGTGCAAGAGCTCATGGACATGAGTCCATGAATATTTTGGCCAGAGGAGTATGATGCAGGAGCATCGCTATCAAATCAAGAAAAGTGGACGTGGAAGCGAAGTCGACACATCAACGCTTCGAAAGAGCCAAACCGACTCTTAACCAACTTGGTAGCAGTGTGGAGATCTTTTTGAATCTCTTGTTAATTAATTAGCAGTATGTAAAGTCGGGCCACCGTTTTTAACTGACGGATCATTGTAAATACTTACACGACCGTAATATATTACAGGTGTAGGATATTAGCCCGTATTAGTCATTAGGTTTCATTAATTAAGCTGAGTAGGTAACCTCTAGAGTGATAGGTGATAGATTTTAGATAGGAAAAAGAAGAGCGAGGAAGCTTTGGGTCCTTAGGCAAATTTTCATTGTAATGACTGTAAGAGATAGCAGTGTAATCAAGTTTTTTTTTAAATGAATAGAACAGAGGAAAATTCATCCAATTGTACAGTGTTGATATTGTTTACAAGTTTACTATTGTTATGAATTTTGTGGATGTATGATGTTCATGGTGAATGGATGAATTTATGAAGAATTGAATAAGTTTCAATTGTTTCTCTTCTGTAAGTTATGCAAGGAGTGCATATTGAATGCAAGGAGTGCGTGCGAGAGAGTCTTGTTCGACTCGAAGCTCATAAGAGATAGCATGGAACTTTTGTATGCAGAGTGTGCATATTAAGCGCAAGGAGTGCGTAGGCGAAGTCTTTGACTTGGAGAAATAACTCGGGTTTTTCTCACAATAAAGTGCAGAGCTCAGTTGTAAGGAGTGCATAGGACTAGAAATCGACTAAGTGTCGAAGATATCTTTCGGAAGAAGAATTTGCGAAGGTTGGGCAAGGTGAAGGGTGAAGATCTATCCAAGAGGAGCCGAATTATTTTAGACCGTTGGATTTAGGAAAGGTGCACGAACTTTAAACTCTGTGTATACATAGGAGGAGAGATCGTCGAAAACCCGAAGGAGATCTGAACCATCTAATCTAGAAGGATACGTGGCTATAGATTATGAACTCCGGAGAAATCACTTCAAGATTTTCAAATTGAGACTTGAAACTCCCGAAGCCTGGAGAGTCGGAGGGCCGAAATAAACGTCGACAGTTGGATAGTCTGAAGTAAATTATAGCCGTTCGATTCAGGAGGAAACGCGGCAAGAATCCGTGCATTTTGGAGGAAAGAAAAGGTTGAAAGTCGAAACTCCCGAAGTCTGAACCACGAAATAAATCACAGTCGTTGATTTAGAAGGGTTAAATCTGATTCGTAAATTTGGAAAGGACAGATCTGATCCATCCATTCAAAAGCATTTTCGATATTGTGAGATCGACAGTTACGAAGGATTGCGGGGATGGAAAGTGCTCGGAATTTAAAAACTTGAGAGTGGGCCGCAATAGGAACCATGGTATTGCAAATTGGATGTGTGGCGTTTGGTGGTGAATTGTGGGGAGAAAAGTGGATTGATCCCAAACCACTTTCGACCGCGCCCACAATTGTGTGTGGACATAACCCGAGGTCATATGCAGGAAGGATCTAACGAAGGAGGAGCTAGCGCCTGAACACTAATCGCTCGGTATTGCGAAGGGAGAGATCGCGAGTCTCATAGAACTTGCACCAAAAGACTGAAGAGACCTGTGGTTATTTACAAGTGAGACCCTTAAGGTTTCATAGAGCTAATTCAACTCTGAGAATTGAAGATCCTTGACCGACAGGTCGCGCAACCCAAGGAGAGGGGGGGTTGGCATCACTATGTAACATAGTATACAAAATAATTTCAAAGGAAAAAGAAGTGGTCGTGACAAATAGGTTTAGACCCAACATAGTATACAAAATAATTTCCAAGATAATGGGTGTTAGACTTGAATATGACCTTTTGAGCNGCAGAAAAAATTGCTCAATTATATATTATAATATAATGTGTTCTCTCAACAAGATTACATATAGCAAGATAAATAGCCCTAGAGGGAAATTATTTCACTCCCAGTCAGACTTCGTGCCAATGGACTGAGAAAAGTTGAATTGCTGCAACAAATAGTTCATGAGGAGAAAATGTTTTCAAAAAATAAGAGAACTATCCTAAAATATTTTTGTGACAAGAGTGGGACCCTCATTTCCATCTAGCCAGTGGGTATATGTGATCAAGCCAACTTTCCATTTTAATGTTGTCTTTAATAGGAGATCGACTTCCAGATTGTACTCACGAGATGTATGAGTGTAAGTGAGCTTCTTAAATTGGCATTGGAGTGTGCTTATTTTGTCCTTCCAGGCCAATAGTGAAATGGTATGAAGCTTGCCTTTATGATTAATCCAATCGACGATAACTATAGAGTCCCCGATCAATTGTAGATGTTCAATATGCAGTCTAGAGGCCAAATGAAGAGTAGCCTAGGCTCCTAATAGTTCTGCCTTTGTGTTGGTACTCGAGCTGCAACAAAAATTCCATCTATAGACAGAGATTTTGTTAATTTTAATCAGTCCCCCTGCGCCACTAATAGTACCACTAAGTTGTGTTGCTCCATCGAACCAACCCATTGGAGTATCCTGTGTAAGAATAGGTTTGACTAACTTTTTTATTCTTCCCAAATCTTGATGAAAGTTTTTCCAGCTTTTATATAATCCAAGAACTTTAAAGACTACAGTGTTGATGGAAGGAGGTTGATTTTCAAATATTTTTAGATTCCTGGACAACCATATAAACCAATTCACAAATAGTGGGAGAGTCTTGTAGGTGTGCTCGCTGGAAAACCAATGATTAAAGTATGCAGTGAGAGAAATCCCAGTCCATGCAGTATTGATGTTGTTTACCTGAACAATCTAGTCCCAAACATGGTGAGTAAAGAAATGGTTAACTGTTTCAACATCTTTATAACATAGTTGACAAAGATTTGGACCAACCCATCCTTTGCATTGAAGATTGTCCCAGGTGGAGGTTTTATTTTTAACTGACAACCAATTAAAAATTTTGATTTTTAGTGGGAGTTTCCAATTCCATAAATGAATACGCCATCCACTGTTATTTTGCTGCCAGACAGAGTTTGAAATGGTTGTATAATTTTTTTTTACCGTGGTAAGACCTAAATTGTCCCCTCCGTCCCATAGCAAAAGATCCTCTACGGTGTGTAGCAGAATGCCCGCACGGTTAAGCTCGGAGCAATAAGAATTCCGCTCAGTGTCCAATTCAGAGCTGGTGTGCCATCGAGCAATCAGGAGTCCATGAGCTGAGTGTGCCTCGGCCTGAAAGAGATAGCAAATGCAAATGGAGTTTAAATGGGAAATTAAAGAAGATGACAAGAAAGAGTGTTGTCTGAGCCCTGTAATGCGATCCTGATCGATAAGAATATTGTGACTAGAGCCCGGTTTCCAGGTGAGCCCACTCACAATCCAGTGCACTGAAGCCACTAGATTCCTCTAGAATTGAGAGGCGGATCGCATGATAGGAGTGCCAGTTCGGAGCCAAGATGCAACAATAGTGAATGGCAGATATTTATCCTTTATTACAGAACTCCAGATGCCCCTTGTGGTCAGGACACACCATAGAGAGTTGGCAGCTAGTGCATTGTTCAACTTGTAGATATTCTTGAACCCCCAACCACCCTTGTTTTTTGGTGTAGCCAGTGATTCCCAGTTGCAAAGATGTAGCTTATGGTGTTCGTTGCTGCCCGACCATAGGAAATTGTAGGCAAGTTTTCTTAGTCTATCTAGGACAGAAGTAGGTATAGTTGCAAGAGCCATCCAGTAGATCGATTGTCCTTCGAGGGAGGATTTAATGAGAGTGTAGCAACCTCCTATGGAAAGCCATCTATTACACCAGTGGCCAATTTTTTTTTCTACCTTTGCTTTGAGCCAGTCCCAATTTGAAGCCTTGTAGTGATCTGCAATTAAGTAATACCCTGTGTACTTGAAGTCGAGAGTGAGATGGATAAAATTATGAGGAAAGAGATCCTTCAGCTGATCCAAGTCAGGAACTTGTAGGTTGGTGAAGTGGAAAGTGGATTTTGACTAGTTAATATGTAATCCCGAGGTGCTGCAAAAGATATTTAAGAGGCTAGCAATCTCCCTCCATTCAAGTAGGTTGGCATTGGTCATGATAAGAACATCATCAACGAAGAGCAGATGAACAATTTTTACTAACCTTGAAACCTTGAACCTAGTGATCCCGCCCTCAGCTTGAATTTTTTTTAGAAGGAGGCTTAAACCTTCCATAACCAAAATGAACAGAAGCGGTGAGAGAGGGCAACCCTGTTGAAGGCCTCTGTGGCTGTGGAAGAAAGTTGTAGGTTCTCTATTGACTAACACAACAAATTTTGCACTTGTGACACATCTCATGATCTAGTTTAAGGTAGATTGGCTAATTCCAAACTGGATTAATATTAGTCCAAGGAATTTCCAATCTACACAGTCAAAGGCTTTTTTGAGATCAATCTCGAGGATGAGTGCACGCAATTTTTTTTGTTTAATACTGTGTATGCATTCATGAGTAGTACCAATGGCATCTAAAATTTGTCGGCCCTTTAGAAAACCCAACTGTTCGCTAGACAGAGAGCGCGAAAGAATGGGTTTGAGTCTGGTGGCAATAATTTTTGAAATGATCTTGTAGCAGAGGTTGCAAAGAGAAATCGGTCTGTAGTCCCCAAAGGTAGTTGGATGATTTTCTTCCGAGATGAGTGTTAGGAAAGTAGAGTTGATAGCTCCATAAATCTTATCATTTATCCTGGTATCTTCCACAAGCTCCAGGAGCTCAGACCCAACCAATTCAAAGAAATGTAAATAGAACTCAACGGTCCAGCCATCAGGCCCAGACTTTTATCCATGGAGAAAGATTTTAATGCGTCCAAAATTTCCTGTCAAAAGAAAATGAATTCTAAGTATGTTCATCATATTATAAGAAACAAACCACTCCATGCAAAATCAAAGAAATAAAGGAATGATGATCAAGATAAACATGTTTAAAAGTATAAAACAAACTAATTTGGATGTTTACTAGCCAAGTTCAAAAGGCCTTTAAGTTTAATGGGACATGGATTTAGTGGTTCCAAATTTGTATTTCATTAGTGTTTTTATTATTCTTTTTAAATGGAACTGAATCTAATAATGGAATCAAATAGGACAACTCTCTATCTTTGTTATTATTTATTATCATGGTATAAGGATTAGATAGAAATATAAATACCACAAATCAAATAAGGTGAGTTATGGGACATAAAATTGTCTCAAAATGGTCCCCGAGGTGTAGGACAGTCGGTGTTGGAGTGTGTTGTTAAGCCACTCCGTGATGTTAAAGTCACCGGTTCGAAACGTGCGGGGACAAAAAATCCAACCATGTTAAGGGTTGGTGTGGCTCAAGCCGGGTGCGATCCCCGGGTGATTTTGACGGCTTAGATGCCCCTGAGTCGCGGTTTCTCAAGCCACAGGTTAATCGCAGGTCCTGCACAAATTAACAAACAAAAAAAATAAAATTGTCTCAAAATGTAAAATGCAGAGTTAGTATCACATCTACAATTTGTTAACTACACGAGGTTTACAAGATAAGTTCCCAAATCATTCCAAAAAGGTCTCAAAATTTGCTTAAGGCCTCTAGATGTCATATTAGTGAGGACAAATCTAAATTTTTCTTCAACACTCCAAGTCTAGAAGAACATCAATAAGCTCTAGAGTTATGAGAGCTTCCCTTCCCAACAAGTACTTGGGAATACCATTAGTAGCCAATGATTCAAGATAATTTTTTTTAGTAAAAGAGTATTTTAAAACTGAAACAAATATTATAGTTGTTGACATTATGATACCTATATCTAGATGGGAGAATGACCTTGTTGCAAATAGTATTGTAAGCACATCTAAAGTTTCTATTCTTGTAATAGTTGTATTATTGAAGACCGTAAAACAAATAGAAAAGATTAAAAAAACTTTTTATGGAGCATAATTGAATAACAAATCGCCATTGACATTTGTACCTCTAAGGAGAAAGGGGGATTTGGCCTTAAAAAACAACTCATTAACATAACATTATCAAGTAAATTGATATGGACATCACATAGAGAATGATAAACATTCTAGGCACAAATATGGAAAGATAAGTATATGTGATGTGCATAATTAATAGTATTTATATTTAAATCATTAATTATGTAAGGGTGTGGCATTTGCTAATAGTTGTTTCTATGATGTATTATATATGTCACTCTTATTGACTAGATAGTCACTATTAATTACATTATTCAACATTCATTATATATATTTCATGTATTAATTACATTATTCAACATTCATTATATATATTTCATGTTTTTAGATTTATGAGTTTGTCACATTTTATATGGATGCTCCAGTAATGAGTTAAGATATTCATTACAAGTGGTATTATAGAAAGATTGATTCTTGTTATCCTCTTGACAATTCCATTCTATATGTGGTAGTAAAATTCCCCTATCTTGTTATCAAATTTCTTTTTTCAGATCATAATAAATATTTAGGTTTATAGCCATCTTAGGTTGCTAACCTTTCAACTTCCTGGTTCATGGTCGATATTGAAGTATCTTGGGAACCTTTGTGACATTCAATGCACTACTTTCCTTTTTTATGTGACATTTTAGAGAACTAAAGTAAAATCTAAATGATAAGAAGAAGAAAATTCACTTGGTAACACCCACACTTTGGAGTGAATATTAATAAGTAATCTTTAACATGGACTTCTAATAGATTTATAAGGTTGCAAGTTTGAAAATTTTCAAGATTTCCAAAAATCATTGATATTATTCAAAAAAAGAGTGTTAACTCAAGTAGAATAATAGCAAAGGTTAAACTAATAACCTTCACAACTCATTGGTTAAGAACATTTGTTAGTTTAACTCTTGTTGTAACAAGCATAATTAATAATATCATAATTTTTAGGATTTTTTTCTCTAATCCTACCAATTGAAACAAGACTACATGGTAGCAAATACCTGCCGAAGTTTGAATACATGAAAACAATGCAAGAGAGTAATTCATAGCAAGAAATTAAAATGTTTTAAAAATAGTATAGATAATATATTGCTAATGGTATCTACAATTATATTCACAGAGTAAGATATGAATATAAAATGAAAATGTTATTTAAATAAATTTGTAGTAAAAATATGAAATTTGTAGATTATTCAAACTTTAAATTTAATTTTATTTTGATTTAAAATGAAGTTATAAATATTTATTTTGTCAATAGTAAGC
>SNQJ01S0150846.1:0-19631 GCA_010110895.2 Picea sitchensis
TTTTGTTCAAACATAAAGAATATCTTAACAAAGAAAGGTGAATTTGGTGGGGTAAAAACACATGATTGGCATACCTTCATTAAGGTAATTAATAATTTTAGTATTCATATTTATATATTGGTCATATACATTTTTTGAGATTTATTTATTTTTGTCTAGTTTTGAAACAAGTAACGATTAGTTTTTATTATTACAGTATGTTCTACCTCTATCTCTCCCAAACGACTTTGAAAACAATGTCAAACACATTATATATGATCTTGGAAAATACATGAGGTAAGTAGCTGCAATATATATGCAAAACGTTTTTTCAAATTTTTGTTGTACTTAATGATATGTGTTTTACTTGTAATGTAATATATATTATGTTTTGTTGAAACATGTTATTTTCTTGCGTCATGATTTGTAGATGGTTGTCATTGAAAGAAATCCATGAAGATGATATAAAGTATTGGAAGAGAGAAATTCCTCAGCTAATGTGTGCAATACAAAAGTATATACCTCCATTATTTTTCAATGCACAAGAACACTACCTTATACACCAAGTTGAGGAGATTGAAATGTGTGGACCTGTACACACAAGGTCAATGTGGATGGTGGAGAGGCACTTGAAATCATTGAAGTCTTTGGTTAGAAAAAGAGCACGTCCCGGGGGTTCTATGGTGGAGGGATATATGGTATATGAATCCATTGTGTATATTAGCCAGTATATTCCTAAATTAGAAACACAAGCTATACATGTAGGGGATTGTATTTGGGATGTGAACTCCATCAAAAAATTTGAAGGGGAGCAACTGTTGGGGAAAGGTACAATGAAGAAAGTGAGAGGTAATTAAATTGTGGATATTTGTAATAAATATAAGCTTTCATTTTTTTGGGTATATGATCATCCTCATTTAATATTTATTCTTTCATCATTTATTAATATTTAACATGGTTATAACTAATATTTAATATTGGTGATCTGTGATTTTTTGATTGGTCGGTTGTTCAAGATTGGGATGCACAACATTTATACATTGAAAACAATCTTGACTAGATGGAAGTATGGATTGATAGATGTAAAAAACATCATGGAGACATGTTATCATGGAAAGAGTTGTTTGAATTGATTAGAGAAGCTCGTCGTAATGGAAATTTTGATGTTACACATAGGGAAATAAATTTAGCATATTGTTTGAAAGATGGAAAGGCAAGAACATTCACCCATTTTATTCAGTTATTTTATATTATATTAATGTGACCGTAGGTGTTGTTTTTTCATATTATACTTTCCAAGTTATATAAATTTGTTTATTATTAATTGACAATGCATCTTTTACATGTCTGGAATATTGCAGTTGAAACACCACAATGCTATCTGGTGAAATGGGCATAAATTTCACATCAAACAGTTGGATGAAACCAGGAAATTTTTTGATAGTGGGATAACTGCAATATTCCAAGTCACTAATGTTTCCTCTAGGAGTGAAATACATCCTCACAAATCTGAAAATAGATACTATGGGTTTTTGAATGATATACTTGAGTGTGACTTTAATTTCTTCAAATTAGTTTTGTTCGATGTCAAATAGTATAGGTTACAAATGCATGAACATGATGAGGAAATAATTGTTATTCAACATTCCAATGGACTTCTGATGATTAAAACAACAGTTTTTGAAAAATAAAATGACCACTATGTTTTTTCCAAGTCAATGTGAACAAGTCTTTTACTCAAAGGTTCCAAGTAGGAAGGATTTTTCATTTGTTGTTAGATATGATCCAAGAGGAAGGAAAATAAAGTATAATATAGATGAAGAATATGATATTGAAGAAGAAGATGGTGTAGAGCTAGAGAAGGAAGAATATGGGTTGACAGATGAAGACGGAGAAGATGAACCAGGCATAGGAGACAATTCACTAGTTCTTGATGATGATATGGATGAAGATATGCTAAAAAATGACATTGTTGCTGCTGATGATGATATCATCAATCCTTTCAAAAAAAATTCTGAACCGCATGCTGATACATATGTTGAGTTGAATGATCAAGAAGAGGCTACATAAGAAGGATGATACACATGTTGCGTTGGATGAGGTACATAACCATATATTTTAAATTGTATGTATTCTCTTTAAATAATTTTTTATGTGGGTTAATTACATGTTTTAAAGTTTTATTTCATTTTTTGATATCCTATGCTACATGTTGTTGATTTTTGTTGTAATCAATATTAATAATTGAATACTTATGGGAGGGTTGTTTGAGAAAAGTTCCAATTGTTTTACAATTGATCAACAAATATTTACAAACCAAATTAACCTATAAACCAAACTAAACTAAATTAACCTATAAACTAACCTAAATTAATAAAAGTAATAATTAGATTGGTGATACAAACACTAACAACGATCAAACGAGGCACGATGGAATAGAGATAAATCTCGAAACAAAATGAGATGGTAATTATGAATTCATGCACATGCGCATGAATTGTTATAAAACACCAAAATTCATTAATGGAGATATTTCCGTAATGGAGTTTAGGTCATGAAAAGGGTTCATAGAAGACATGGTTGTGTGAGAACTAAAAAGGAAAAGGTGACCAAAGAGAAGACCAATTATATGTAGGAAAATGACCAGTTTTGATGACTAGAATAAGTGTTGATTCTATTCAACCCCGCAAAGTGACCAGTTAATGGGGCCAACGTTGAAGTTTTCTCAAACTTTTCTTGTAGTCATTGAAATTTGACATGGTTGCACTAGATGCATTCCTTGATGGTATGGGAGGGTTTCAATAATGAAATATTAATCATATTATACCCATATAAGAGAATGGTCTGTAACTGGGTAGCCAATAAGTGGAATATGGTCAATAACTTAGATGAGAGAAAAAATCAAAGATAATATCAAATAACTTAGGAATCTTGTGCAATTTTTTGAGTACTTGTCTATTGAGTATTAGTGTGTTTTGACAAACTTTTGAAATAGTTCGTAAATATTTATCAAGGTTAGGTCATGAAAAGGGGTCAAAGAAGACATGGTCATGTGAGAACTAAAAAGGAAAAGGTGACCAAAGAGAAGACCAATTATATATGGGAAAATGACCAATGTTGATTACAAGAGTAAGTGTTGATTCTCGTCAACCCTGCAAAGTGACCAGTTAATGGGGCCAATGTTGAAATTTTCTCAAGCGTTTCATGTAGTCATTGAAATTTTACATGGTTGCACTAGATGCATGCCTTGGGAGTATGGGAGGGTTTCAAGACTCAAATATTACCCATATACTACCCACATAAGAGAATGGTTTGTAACTGGGTGGCCAATAAGTGGAATATGGT
This sequence comes from Picea sitchensis, assembly GCA_010110895.2. NCBI lineage: Eukaryota > Viridiplantae > Streptophyta > Pinopsida > Pinales > Pinaceae > Picea > Picea sitchensis. The sequence continues at coordinate 3,325 of SNQJ01S0150846.1, forward strand.
CAATAGCTTAGATGAGAGAAAATATCAAAGATAAGATCAAATAAATCACGAAGCTTGTACAATTTTTCGAGTAATTTCTATCGAGTATTAATGTGTTTTGACAAACTTGTGATATATTCCATAAATATTTATCGAGGTTAGGTCATGAAAAGGGGTCAAAGAAGACATGGCCGTGTGAGAATTGAGAAGGAAAAGGTGACCAATGAGAAGACCAATTAGATATAAGCACATGAACAATGTTGATTACTAGAATAAGTGTTGATTCTCGACGACCCCGCAAAGTGACGAGTTAATGGGGCCAACATTGAAATTTTCTCAAACTTTTCATGTAGTCATTGAAATTTGACATGGTTGCACTAGATGCATGCCTTGACGGTATGGGAGGGTTTCAAGACTCAACGATTACTCATATTATACCTAAATAAGTGAATGGTATGTAACTGGGTGGATAATAAGTGGAATATGGTCAATAACTTAGATGAGAGCAAAAATCAAAGATAAGATCAAATAACTGAGGAATATTTTGCATTTTTTCGAGTACTTGTGTATCTAGTATTAATGTGTTTTGACAAACTTGTTATATAGTCCATAAATATTTATCAAGGTTAGGTCATGAAAATGGGTGAAAGAAGAAATGTCCATGTGAGAAATGAAAAGGAAAAGGTGACCAAAGAGAATACCAATTAGATGTAGGTACATGACTAGTGTTGATTACGAGAATAAGTGTTGATTCTTGTCGATCCCACAAAGTGCCAATGTTAATGGGGCCAGCGTTGAAATTGTCAAACTTTTCCTGTAGTCATTGAAATTGAACATAATTGCACTAGATGCATGCCTTGACGGTATGGGAGGGTTTCAAGCCTCAAATATTACCCATATTATACCCACATAAGTGAATGGTATGTAACTAGGTGGCTAATAAGTGGAATATGGTCAATAACTTAGATGAGAGAAAAAATCAAAGATAAGATCAAATAAATGAGGAAGATTGTGCAATTTTTCGAGTACTTGTCTATCAAATATTAGTGTGTTTTGAAAAAAATGTGATATGGTCCATAAATATTTATCGAGGTTAGGTCATGAAAAGGGGTCAAAGAGGATATGGTCGTGTGAGAACTGAAAAGGAAAAGGTGACCAAAGATAAGACCAATTAGATATAGGCACATGACTACTGTTGATTACTATAATAAGTGTTGATTCTCGTCGACCCCACAAAGTGACCAATTAATGGGGCCAATGTTGAAAGTTTCTAAAACTTTTTCTGTAGTCATTGAAATTTGACGTGGTTGCACTAGATGCATGCCTTGATGGTATGGGAGGGTTTCAAGACTCAAATATTACCCATATTATACCCACATAAGGTAATGGTCTATAACTGGGTGTCCAATAAGTTGAATATGGTGAATATCTTAGTTGAGAGCAAAAATCAAAGATAAGATCAAATAATTGACGAATCTTATGCAATTTTTTGAGTACTTTTTTATTGAGTATTAATGTGTTTTGACAATCTTTTGATATATTCCATAAATATTTATCGAGGTTAGGTCATGAAAAGGGATCAAAGAAGACATGACCGTGTGAGAAATAAGAAGGAAAAAGTGACTAAAGAGAAAACCAATTAGACATAGGAACATGACCAGTGTTGATTCTCATCGACCCCACAAAGTGACCAATTAATGTGGCTAACGTATAAAGTTTCTTAAACTTTTCGTGTAGTCATTGAAATTTGACATGGTTGCACTAGATGCATGCCTTGAAAGTATGGGAGGGTTTCCCGACTCAAAGATTACTCATATTATACCCACATAAGAGAATGGTTTATAATTGGGTGGCCAATAAGTTGAATATGTTCAATAGCTTAGATGAGAGAAAAAATCAAAGACAATATCAAATAACTGAGGAAGCTTGTGCAATTTTTTGAGTACTTGTCTATCGAGTATTAGTGTGTTTTGAAAAAATTGTGATATATTCCATAAATATTTATCGAGGTTAGGTCATGAAAAGGGGTCAAAGAAGACATGGTCGTGTGAGAAATGAAAATGAAAAGGTGACAAAATACAAGACCATCCAAAAATTAGATATAGGAACATGAACAATGTTGATTACTAGAATAAGTGTTGGTTCTCGTCGACCTCACAAAGTGACCAGTTAATGGGGCCAACATTGAAATTTTCTCAAACGTTTCCTGTAGTCATTGAAATTTGACATGATTTCACTAGATGCATTCCTTGATGGTATGGGAGGGTTTTAAAACTCAATTATTACCCATATTATACCCACATAAGTGAATGGTTTGTAATTGGGTGGCCAATAAGTGGAATATGGTCAATAAATTAGATGAGAGAAAAAATCAAAGATAATATCAAATAACTGAGGAAGCTTGTGCAATTTTTCAAGTACTTTTCTATCGAGTATTAACGTGTTTTGAAAAACCAATGATATAGTCCATAAATATTTATCGAGGCTAGGTCATGAAAAGGGGTCAAAGAAGACATGGTTGTGTGAGAACTGGAAAATGAAAAGGTGGCCAAAGAGAAGACCAATTATATATAGGCACATGGACAATGTTGATTACTAGAATAAGTGTTGGCTCTTGTCGGCCCCGCAAACTGACCAGTTACTAGGGCCAACATTGAAATTTTCTCAAACTTTTCCTGTAGTCATTGAAATTTGACATGGTTTCACTAGATGCATGCCTTGATGGTATGGGAGGGTTTCAAGACTCAAATATTACCCATATTATACCCAAATAAGTTAATGGTCTATAACTAGGTGGCCAATAAGTGGAATGTGGTCAATAGCTTAAATGAGAGAAAAAATCAACGATAAGATCAAACAACTAATGAAGCTTGTGCAATTTTTCGAGTACTTGTCTATCGAGTATTAATGTGTTTTGAAAAACTTGTGATATAGTCCATAAATATTTATTGAGGTATGGTCATGAAAAGGGGTGAATTAGGGCATGGCCATGTGAGAAATGAGAAGGAAAAGGTGACCAAAGAGAAGACCAATTAAATATAGGCACATGACTAGTGTTGATTACTAGAATAAGTGTTGATTCTCATCGAACCTGCAAAGTGACCAGTTAATGGGGTTGTTGGACATATTTTCATTGATGTCAAAAATCGATGTCATTATGATGTGATGATGAGTTGTTATGAACAACATACAGAGGAATATACCTAAATCTCAGGAGAGGAAGCGTATTAGATTTCACGAGATCAACGCAATGGAGAAATACTATCATGATCGAATTTCCAATAGATCAATGATCTCGATTAGTTAGAGTCCAAGTACAAAACCAAAAATCTCAGAAGGGAAAGTGCATTGCAGAAACACGGTCGTGATTTAAATCCCCACAGTAAAAACTATAAAATAATTGAGGAAGAATATTGTTCACTGATGTAAGATTTCGATACAAAATAAGATCGTCAAATCTAGAATCTACTTGAGCTTTAATCATGGAATCTCATTTTGGGAGAATTGAGAAGTGGGGAAGAATAACCCAAAGTCTCAAAGGATGAAATTAATATAGACCTTTGATCTAGAAACTGGTCATAGTTGTTGGATCAAGGATTCACGAGACCTTGAAATAAGCCAAAATCTTGACAATCGTTGGATCGTGTTAGGATTTTTGCGTCAAAGAAGGATCATCAGATGAAGTTAAGATACTTGATGTTTATTCAGGGAATCTCACTAGGAGAGAATTGAGAACTGGGAACGAATAACCCAAAGTTCTGAAGGCCGAAATGAATCTAGACCATTGATCTAGAAATGATCACAGTTGTTGGATCAATGATTCACGAGATCCTAAAATAGATTAATTCATGATGACCATTGGATCATGTTAATATTATTGCGTCAAAGAAGGATTGTTAGATCAAGTCAAGTTACTCGAGGTTTATTCAAGGAATCTCACTTCGGGAGAATTGAGAAATGGGAAAAGTGAATAAACCAAATTCCCGAAGTCCAAAATGAACTGATCACAGTCGTTGGATCAAGAATTTAGATGAAGCTACAACCATTACATCTAGGAAGAGGACATGTGACTCATTAGGAAATCCACTTCAGTAAATACCACATCAACAAGGACATGTGGCATAATCATATGGTGACAAGTTTCAAGGTCTAGTTGGAACTTTAGGGTACATAAGTCACTAATCTAGGTGACACGTGGTAACCACTTGGCCCATGCCAAGTCAACAGTGACATCAACAAGTTAAATCACTATGTCCTTCAGGGGAAATCAACAACTACCTAAAGTGATGAAGGCCAAAGTCAATGATAATCATTGATCTAAAATCCTTTGGATTGTCACATAAATGTTAGATCAAAACGCAGTGGAAATATTATGTAAGCACTCCCATGTTGACCACTTTGGCATTGACCAAATCTGGTGGAAATTGGAACAACAATTACCCGTACCTCCGAACCCTTGAAGTCCCAAAGTAAATAGTGGTCGTCCATATCAACCTTTGATTAAGTCATAGTCGTTGGATTAAGCAGTGGAAGAATAAGTAATGATTGAAGCTATACTATTGATTTGGTTTCAGGATTCATGCTAACCGTCGTGTCAACCCTTGTGAGAGGCAACCACTTCAGAGAGTTGAAACTCCAAAATATTGGATGAGAGTGAAAATAACTGAAGGCCGAAGTAGCAGAGGACTAGGTTCCAACCTTTGGTCATGGGTTACAAACACATAAGCCATGAGGCACTAGGAACATCACTTAAATAATAATCCCGTGGTTTTGCGCATATGGTCACATGTAAATGGTTTGAAGGAAGAACCTCTACAGAATTAGATTTCTACAATATTTTCAGAGACATGGAATCAAGTTATAAATGAAATCAATCCATATCCGTGATCGAGTTATGAAAATCACTCTAATTAATTTTAAAAGCATTCAGATAATGTTTGAATAATAATGAAGAAAAAAAAGAATTATTTTTGTTACTCTAAATAAAGAGGTATGATGGTCCAAACAAAGGGACACAATGATTCATATCTCACACCAGTTGGGTGGATATATAAGAAAGTAAGAATGGTGAAGAAGAGGTGTCTCTGTAGTCCATATCAGAAGATCAAAACACAAGCAGAGTCCAAGAAGAAGAACTAGTCATTCTTATGAAGTGAGGGTGGAAGGGAGGAACACAAAAGGATTCATATCCTTTACTAAGTAAATATAAGGGAGTTGGTTCTTTTTAGGGTTGGTTCCCTAAAGAAAAAAGGGAGTTTGTGCTTCCTAGGGCTGCTTCCCTAAAGAAACAAGGGAGTTGGTGCTTCCTAGGGTTGGTGACCTAAAGAAACAAGGGAGTCGGTGCTTCCTAGGGTTGGTTCCCTGAAGAAGGGGATTTGTGTCTCCTAGAGTTGGTGCTCCAAAAAGGATAGGAGTCCTTCACTATTCATAAAATCCTTGTAATTCCTATTAATTATATTTATATAATTGATTTTAAAAACAAGTCTACTTTTGATTTTCTGTGGTAATTAACAAAGTATAAAAGTAACTGCTAATTGTTGAAACAGGGTAATACTGATTCACCCCCCTTCTCAGTATTCCAACAATTGGTATCAGAACCAGTGACTTCAACACAGTCTAACAACTGGGAGGTATATCCTGAAGATGGATCAACAAGAAGGAATTTTTAACAACAAAGCACCATTTTTCAATGGAGGTGGCTATGCTCTATGGAAAATAAGAATGAAAAACTTCATGTTGGCTCTTTGTTTTGATATCTGGAAATCTGTTGTATATGGTTACACTACACCAACTACTCCCCCCAAAGATATTGCAGGAAAGAAAATATGCAATGACAACTCAAGAGCAGTTAATGCAATTTTAGGAGGGTTGACAAATTCTATATGTGTGAAGGTTATGCAATTTAATTCGACCAAAGAAATATGGGACAAATTGGAGGTTGTGTATAAAAGAGACAATAAATTCAGGGAAGCCAAATTACAGACCTATAGAACTCAATTTGAAAATTTAAAAATAAAAGAGGAAGATAACATTGTTGAATACATTCATAGGGTAGATGAAGTGGTTAATTCAATTAGATAAGCATGAGAAGAACTTACAAATAAAACTATTGTGAAAAATATAGTAAAGTCATTACCTATGAGATATGATGCAAATATTTCTACAATTGAAGATAGCCTTGATCTTGACACACTCACAGTTGATCAACTTCATGGAATTTTTACAACATATTAAATGAGAATAGGGAATGATAAATCATCAAAAAGAGAAACAACCTTTAAAGAATCTAAAACAAATATGAGGTAGGATCAAAGACTAATGATGAGTTATTAGATATATCTGATAAGGAAACTTCCAACTTCATATAGAAACTCAAGAAAGGGACGGGGAAATACAAAGGAAATATTCCTCTAATATGTTTCAACTGTGGAAAAAATGGAAAATTTTCCAATAAATGTCCCCATCCAAAGAAGGATGAAAGTGATGATGAATGTACCTTAAAAAATCAGAAGAAAAGAAACACTAATAATAAAAAGAAGTTCTACAAGAAAAATAAAACGTTATTTACCCAAAAGGACAATAGTTCATCAAAAGAAAATGAAGAACAAGAACTAGAGATTCTATTTAGGGGAATAAAAACTCAATATGATAAACATTCAGAAGATGAAGAAGAATATAACTTCAAATAATAAATCCTCAATGTAATTGAAGAACTAAGAAGAACTAAAAAACAAAACATGGTACTAAGGGAAAAAATTCTAGATATTAAAGAAGATAGTAAATCAAGAGAGAGGGAAGTTTCCAAAACTATCAAAGAGTCAGAAAAGACCATCAATGATTTGAAGTCCTGGTTCCTGGAAGCTAATAAAATTGAAGAAGACATTTTACAACAACTTAGTGATAAAAAAACAAGTATGTGAGAAACTAGAAGATGAGATTAAGTTGCTAAAAAGTGAAATTGAGAAAGAAAAAAGGGATCACAATTTGGAAATAGTTCAAAGATCTTGGATGAAATTCTCAATAGTCAAAGGTCACCAAACAACAATACTGGTTTGGGATACACTCAAGACTCAACTTCTACATCAAAAGTATCTGTCAAGAAACCAATCAGTTACGGAGATGCTCTGAAAAGCTCGTTAAGAAAAGAAGATAATAAGGAAAATATGATACCATTGGAAACTATTACACATAAACATAAATCAATACTCCCTACTAGAGTAAAATGTGACAAGAAAAATACAACAATCAAAAGGAATCCCCCTAAATATCTATTTATTGTGTATTGTTACTCTTGCAATAATTTTGGACATAAGGCAGTACATTGCAAAGCTTATGGACAATACAATCGTATAAATGTCCAAAGATATAAGAACAACAAGTATAATACATAGAAGAGAAAATATAAATCATTTTTTTCTTTGCAGGACTTCAATAGTGAATGCTAAAAATGCAACAACTATGGTCATAAAACTAGTGAATGTAGATTGCCAAAATATGATAAAAAGACAAATATTTCTCATAATAAAAAAGAATGGACGAAAAAGAAAATAGAGTGCAATGTAGCCTTATATGAAATAAATCAAGGATGTTAGTGGTATGTAGACAATGGAAGTTCCAAACACATGACTGGAGATCAAAGTAAATTTCTCAAGTTAAATAAGAAAGAAAAACGAAAAGTAAGTTTTGGAGATAACATGTCAGCTAAGATACTGGGAAAAGGCACTGTTGGTTTAGGAAATAATAAAACCAAAGCATAAGATGTACTTCTGGTAGAAAATATCAAACCAAATCTCCTAAGTGTAATTCAGACATGTAATCATGGTCACATACTTACTTTTGATTCTTAGAAATGTGATATCAGAAAAAAGGACACTGGAAAGCTAGTGGCAGTTACACCGAGAACATCTAGCAATGTCTACATCCTTAATATAGATGAATAAAAAAAATGTTTTTTAATCCAAGTAGATGAAAGTTGGCTATGGCATAGAAGTTTGGGACATTTAATCTTTGATAACTTGATAAAATATAACGAGAAAAAGACAATTAGGGACCTGCCAAAAGTGATTAATCCTTCATATTCTATTTGTAAACATTGTCAAATAGGAAAGAAAACAAGAGTTAGGTTCAAAACAAAAGAGCATTCCACAACAAAACCATTAGATATTATTCACACAGATCTATGTGGACCAACTAGAACCAAAATTACTTATGGTGAACAATATTTTATGTTGATTGTTCATGATTACACGGGATTGACCTGGGTAATGTTTCTAAAAGAAAAATAAGAAGCGTTTGAGAAATTTAAAACATACAAATCCCTTGTAGAAAATGAAACAAATATAAAAATTAAATGTCTAAGATCAAATAATGGAGGAGAATTCACCTCTAAAGAGTTCATTCAATTCTTTGAAAATCATGGTATCAAAAGACAATTTTCATCTCTCAGGACTCCTCAACATAATGGCATGGTAGAAACGAAAAACAAAATAGTTCAAGAAGATGCAAGAACCATGCCAAATGAAGCCAAGCTTCTAGAAAAATTCTGGAGCGATGCAATCTACAAATCCATCCACATACTTAATAGAGCTCAGTTGAGACCCAACCATGAAAACACCCCTTATGAACTATGGTTTGTAAGTCCAACATCTGTAAAACACTTTAAAACTTTTGGAAGTAAATGTTACATAAAGAATGATGAAGATAACCTAGAAAAGTTTGATCTAAGATCCGATGAAGAAATATTCTCGGGATATTCATACAATAAGAAAACATACATATGTTATAATATTGTAATACTAAATATAGTGGAAAGTGTGAATGTAAAGATATATGATCTAAAAAAGAGCATATCCCAAGGCATTGATAACAAATATCAACAAGAAGATGATGATGTAAAATATCAGCAAGAAGATGATGATGTAAAATATCAACAGGAAGATGATGATGTATAATATCAACAAGAAGATGATAATAATGAAACACGAGAAAATGAACCACATACTGATGAAGAAGACAATGAAGAAATGTCCTTGCCAAGAGCTCCATCAAAAAGAGTTCAAAATAATCATCCTGAAAGCCAGATTATTGGAGATAAAAGTGCAGGAGTGGAAACAATAAGGAAAATCACTTTTGACTTAGAACAAACAATGTTATCCCTAATGGAACCTAAGTTAGTTAATGAAGCTATCAAAATTAAATATTGGATAAAATAAATGAACGAAGAACTAGACCAAACAAAAGAATAAGACTTAGGAACTAGTTCCAAGACCCAAGGACAATAATGCGATAGGAACCAAGGGGATCTTCAAGAACAAAATAATTGAAAATGGGGAGATTATAAAGAACAAAGTCATATTAGTTTGAAAAGGATATTCCAAAGTAGAAGGTATTGATTTTGAAGAGACTTTTGCTCCAATAGAAATACTTGAGGACATTAAAATGTTCCTAGCATTTGCATGTTTCAAAAATTTTTAAATCTATCATATGGATGTCAAGTCAACATTCCTTAATGGAACACTAGAAGAAGAAGTATATATTGAGCTGCCAAAAGGATTCATGTTAACATAAAATCAGGACTATGTGTGCAAGCTGAAAAAGGCCATGTATGGTCTTAAACAAGCCCCCTGAGCATGGTTCTCTAGGCTTGATCAATACCTATGAAAAAAAGGATATAAGAGAGGGACTACTGACAACAACTTATACATAAAAATTGAGGATCAAAATATGATTATTTTGGTGGTATATGTATATTACATCATATTTGGGAGTAATCTCACTACACTAAGAAGAAAAATTGGAATCAAAATGCAAGAAGAGTTTGAAATGTGTATGCTGAGAGAATTGTCATTTTTCTTAGGTTTACAAATAAATAAAACAGAAAATGGAATATTTATTTCACAAACAAAACATATCAAGGAAATGCTGAAGATATTTCAAATGGAAGACAATAAACCTATGAGTACTCCCATGGTCACTATATGTAAACTAAGTCTAGAATATGACTCACCAAAAGTGGACCAAACAATGTATAGATCAATGGTTGAAATTTTTCTTTATTCAACAACAACAAGACCTGACATCATGTAGGTTGTAGGAATCGTGGGGAGATTTCAATATGAACCTAAAGAAAATAACTTAAAAGCAGTAAAATGAATATTCAGATACCTTCAAGGCACTCTAGAACTTGGATTATGGTATCCAAAAGATAAAGATATCAATCTAACTGCATATACTGATGCAGATTGTGTCGGTAGCATAGATGATAGGAAAAGCACCAGTGGAGGAGAATTTTTCTTAGGAAAAAGTATGGTAGCATGGTTAATCAAGAAACAAACATCCACATCACTCTCTATAGAAGAGGATGAATACATTGTTGTTGCATCCTATTGCACACAATCTCTTTGCATGAAGCAAGCTTTAGAATACCTACAAATAAGATATAATAATCCCATTACTATTAAATGTGATAACACTAGTGCCATAAGTATCTCTAAAAATCTAGTCATGCATTCTAAAACCAAACACATCCCAATTAAATATCATTTCCTAAGAGACCAGGTGTTGGGCCTCAGAAATGTCATATTTTCATCCACCTTTTCCTTAACTATTCTTTGCATTCCATCGTCCCATTAACCTTTTATCATACCATTTCCATAAATACATTTGGGTTTCATCTTATTATTTTCCACTTTATTCATTTTGGTATTATAAGTGAATTTCTGATTAAATATTAGAAAAATAACATATTTTCATTATATCTCAAGGTTGGATGAGTTTGATGATGTGTGCAGGCATATGTGAAGATTTCATCAAAGTCAAAATTCACCACATATCCTCAACTTTGAAGATTTGAAAGAGATCTCAAGGAGAATATCATGGAAGATTTGGTTGGCATATCTTATCTAAGATATGTGAGAGATGTATGGAGGATTTGAAAAGATCATATCTTGTCATAATGGGAAAGTAGTTGAGAGTGGTTGAGAGAATAGTGGATTTGTAATTATGACACTCATGTATATAAGAGAGTGTTCTCCCTTCATGAGGGTCAACATGTTATTCATAATTGGAGGATGTTATTCATAATTCATCATGTAATTCATAATTTAGTCTTGTAATTAGGAGAGGGGGATTCATCATTTTTATTCTTTCATTGTTATTCTTCCATGCTTTGTCATTTGATTCTTGTAATATAATTTGAGATTGATTTATTGTGTGAGCTCACATATGTCTTTTGTCATTCAACTCTTCACATGTTGTATTGATTTTCTAGATTAATTTTATTTCAGTAATTTAGATTAGATTACTTCTACTTCAGTCTTGCATATATAGTGTGTGTGCTTCGTAATCCTACAAACCTCGGATTGACAAATTAAATATTTGGGAAAATACTACAATGGAATTAAATGACAATATTTCCGCCTAACATTTTGGCGTCGTTGTCGGGAAGCACGATGGATTGAGATTTAGTTTGAATTTTCATGCAAGTGTAATTTACGTATGTTGGTAAGGGGTCATAACAACTACTTGAGTGGAGACTCCTCATGTTCTCCCTACCATATCTAGAGTGTGAATTTCAATTTATGCAAATTTCATTTTTCACAAGTGTGAATTTCAATTGTAGCAAGTGTGTTTTCCGCAACTATGGAGAGTANTTTTTTTTTTTTTTCTTTCGATTTGGGTGTTGTAAGAATCCCCTTTTCAATATGTTTTAACAATGAGTGTCATCTTGGAACTACTCACTCACATCCTCGTGAAATTCAGGATCTCATATTCTCTAGAAGAGGAGATCTTGACAACAATTAAATATTCAAACACTCCTCCAGCAACAAACGAGGATTCAACCTCTAAATAACCCTACATATTTGATGACGAACAATCATTTGAGCAAGAGATTGAGAAAGATGAAGAGGATTTACAACAATATCTGAGTGAGGAAAAATGCACCTATGAAAGCATTATCAAGCAATGGTTCCAGGTAAGCACTCGATTAGATAAATTTCATTTTTATTTAGTTAGTTTTCCGTTACAACAACTAGAATCATTCACTTTCAAATATTTCCATTATTCATTTGAAAAGTCACCACTGAACATATTGTTGTTACTGTTGCATTATTGGCTCCATTGGAAGTTTGACTACAAGTAACTAATCTTTAAGTTTCAATGAGCATAGAACAGGTAGGATTTTATTTCCAGTTTTGTTTTCATAGAATAAGTATGCTCTCCTCCATGCTTCGATTGATCACCAGGATTAGAAAATAGGGTGTCTCTAACCATTTTCAGGAATAATTTTAATTGTGGACGGTAAAAGTTTTTTGCTTAATCCATTTTTCGCATACAATTTTCAATAAACTTGTCTCCACTTGCTCAAAATTTTCATGTAAATTCTTCTTAAAATTTCTTGTTTTCATTTAAAAAAAATAAAATAATAATAATAAAAATCTTTGTTGCACATCCATTCTCAACCTGCAAAATAAAAATAGTACACATTAGGTGAATAAAAATAGACTACATTCTTAATGCTAAAACAATTTTTGTGTGCTGAAATAGCCGCTTAAACTACATGGTGAAACAATGACTTTTTTTTAGCTGAGACAATGACCTCTATGAGTATTGCTCCATACAGAAACTTTGGTTGAACCTTTGTGTGTCGTTTTGCGATCAATCGAACCATGTCTTCTTAGTCTAGTTTATTTATGGTTTGAGCCACCATTGTTTCACCTTGATCTGGAATAAAATTTGCAACAAATAAGAAGATAAAACAGATCTAATGAATATTGTTATCCATCATTTTGCACCAATAGGCATATTTGAAATTACTAGTCAACGATAGGAGTACTGCTAAAAGCTTGTTTCTCTGAGATGATTATTCTCATTTTATTATTCATTTTCAGCCCATTAGAAGGAGGTGGTTAGGTATGGGTGTACTCATCATTTAGAATAATTTTTTTTAGAGTTATCCATGCTTGAAGAATCAGATCACACTGCTTCACTGATTATTTTTAATAATGAGATACACTTGGATCCGATAAAGATGGCAATGCTCTTGACTAAAAATATTATGTATGGTTGTTGTGATTCTCTCCATGATTTTAGCATTCGATTTGGGATTCATATCGATAATTGGACTATGTTGTTGATGGAGAAATATGGGCCAAAATCTTAATGACGTCATTATTTCTCGTTGCCTTTACTTAAAAATTGATTAAAGTCAAAACAAATCTGGATGATATTATTCTGCAACAACTTGCTCCAGAATTTCTTCCTGAGTATATTCCTTGAATATCACCTCCAGTAATTGGCATCTAATCATTCTAGAACTATTCAGTTGTTTCCTAACTAATTCATCCAAACGGTGGGCCGATTCTTCCACCAAAAAATTATCTGATAAGAAAACTGTTCGAGAACTATCGTCTCAGCTCTTGTTCTATAGTCGACTCTTGTAGAGTAAGATCTGCAGCTCACCGTCGAGACTGGTCCAGGACTTAGTAAGGTACAAGAATTTTCATTTTATCTTTCTAGGGTAAGTGTGTTTTTTTAGGTTGCAATGGCGAGTGGTGGAAAACGTTCACGCTCTCATCTTGGGTCTGATTCGTTTGGGTGGATCGGCCTGTAAACGAAACAAGCCATCCTGGGTCACCGATCAGAATGTGATTCACTCTTATGGCATGGTGTATGGTGGAGGAGGGTTTCCCATCAGTTATCCATTGGCCCGAGACCTTGCCCAAGTCCAGGATGACTACCTCCACTGCTACCCCCATTTGTATGGTAGCAACCAGTGCATGTAGGCCTGCTTGGATGAGCTCGGGGTGCCCTTAACTAAAGATCCCTGATTTCATTAGTTTGATATTCATGGAAATCTATTCGGGCTTCTGGCAGCTCACTTGATTGCGCCGCTAGTCTCCCTCCACCATTTTAGGCAGTCTTGATCCTGTTCTACCCCCACCTCTATCTCTTTCATTTTCAGCACCTGCTCATCTCCACTTTATAACAATTACAAACAACTATTATCATGGTGCCCATGGTATCATTGTGGTTTATGATGTTACTGATCAGGAGAGCTTAAATAATGTGAAGCAATGGTTGAACGAGATTGATCGCTATGCATGATCGAAAGCGAGCGAGTACCGTCTTCCTGTGCTTTGGTGATTTGTTTTTCGCAAAAATGGAAACACCATTGATTGTAGGGGCATATTCGTTGGCAGGAAAATACAACAGTCAAGTGAGAATGTCAACAAGTTGCTTGTTGGAAACAAATGTGATTTGACTGCAGTTGATTATGATACAACCAAGGCATTTGCAGATGAGATTGACATTCCAGTTTTGGAGACAACTGAAAATAATGCAGCTAATGTGGATCAGGATTTCATGACGATGGTTGTTGAGATCAAGAACAGGATGGCAAGTCAGTCTGCCATGAATAGAAGCAGACCTTCTACTTTACAAATGAAAGGATAGCTTGTTGTTCAGAAAGGTGGTTGGTGCTCATAATACAATTCCTCAAATAATTTTTACTGCAATTGGTTTTGCAGAAGTGCAAGATAATTGTATGTATTTTGGATCTCAAACAATCAAGTTTTTCTTTCTGTTGAGAGATCAACAATTGAGGACAACTAAAAACAAATTCATTTCAAGTTGGATCTTGTATTGTTTCCAGTCTGTGAAGGGCAACATCTTTCTTTTGTTCATGATAATTTGTATAGCAATGGATTATTGTACTTGCGCCTAGTTTATAAAATCATATATAGTGTTTTTTTCTTTAGGAAACAAACAAAACTTAAAAAAAATAAAATATAAAAAAAGAATAATAATAAAAGAACGAAAAAACAAAGGAAATCAAAATAATGCAATAAATAAATCAAACTTAAAAACAAAAAAAAAAACAAAAACCTTCTAGTTTACTTTTCTTCATATTCTAGTTTATTTTTGTAGAAATAAATACACCTACAAAAACTCAAAACAACAATAGAACATAAAATTCCGCAAATGAACATCTCAATAATTTCTGAAAACAATGTTTTTTTTACATTTAGGATAATTTCTTTTCATGATTCACTTCAAAAAGAAATCGACCAAGGAACTAGCACACAAAGGAAACATGTAAGAAAGACACATTTCATTTTGTTTAGTTGCTAGCATTCATACTAATTGATGCATGAGTATCGTACGCAACCAAGCAAGCAAGCATAAAGGCAGAAGACAACTGGAAAAGTACCAGCACACATTTTGAAATGTTAAAAAAAATTAATGAGTGGATATTAATGTAATAGCTAGGGGGAGCGTACTTACATTTATATCTTGGAGTTGTGAATAGATATTGAACGATTGTTCTCATCTGTCGAATGTAATAGGCATTTAAATCTGTTTAATGAAAGTAGGTAGATTTGATTTAATAGATTAGACAGTTTAGAAGCATAGGAGGGAAAATGGATATAAACACCCTCACCCTTGTATCATTGTAACAGGAACATTATGATCATTCAGATTTCATAAGTTGTAGAGATGTAGCAGAGAACTATAGAGGAGAACCCATGTACAGAGCACTTGAGTTAATATATAAATCTTTAACTCAATCTTCAGGGTGTTATGATGCTTATTGTTTACATTTGTTAAATGGTATGTTTATAGTTGTTTTATTTTCTCTGTTAGGCATTTGTTTCAATGCTATGTCGGGTGTATGATTTCATGTTGAGTGTATGAAGTCTGAGAGAGGAGAAGAATGAGTTTCAATTGTTTCTCTTCTTGAGAATTCCTGCAAAGAGTGTAGTGAACGTCCACAAGATGTGCGTTGACGAGGAACTGAGTTTTATCTCAGAAATCTCAGGAGAGATATCGTTGTTCTCATAACCAGCAGAAGTGTAGGTGAGGCACAGAGTCATGCAAGGTGTGCACAGGCTGGTTGAAGCCTTATAACTTGTCAACTAAGGTAAAGGTTGAAGGACTACTATTGCAAAGAGTGCACAGGACTGAAGACTCAAATAACCAAAAGTTATTTGAAAGTTGCCGCAAGGAGTGCGAGCAGGATTCCTTTTGGGGCTTAAGTTTGCAAGTGAGAGCTCAGGAGGGATAACACATTTGAAGTGTTCAAAGGGAGGCGGAGATCGAAATCATCTCACAGAATTCAAGTTTAGGTGGAAGGATGCAAAGTCATTTTGGCCAGAGATCCTTGAAGAAGAGTGAACGCACGGTGAAATTTCTTCGTGGAAGAAGTGTCGAAATCTAGTGGACCGTTGGATCTCGCAGATCTATGAGAAGGTTAAGGATGAGTGTCTTTTAGCATTCAGGAGGTCAGGAGGAGTAGCCACCATTGGATGAGAAGCAATAGGAGCCGT
>SNQJ01S0150848.1:0-23178 GCA_010110895.2 Picea sitchensis
AAATTTTTGCAAGTGTGATTTTCAGTTTCTCTTTTATTTTTTATTTGGGTGCAGTAAGAACCCCTTTTCGCAATATGATTTAACAATGAGTTTAAGCTTGGAACAACTCACTCAGATCCTAGCAAAGGTCGGGATCTCCTCTTCTCTGGAAGAGGAGATTTTGACAGCAGCCGAAAACTTAATTACTCCTCCAGAGGCAAACAACGAAACAACATACAAGGAACCCTGTACATTTGATGACGAACAATCATGCGAGCAGGAGATTGAGGAGGATAACGAGGAGTTGCAACACGATCTGAGGAGTGAAAACTATGCCTACGAAAACATTATCGAACAATGGTTTCAAGCAGGTACCAGGTTAGATCCATTTAGTTTTTCTTTTTATTTTGTTAATTTACAATTTCGACACTTAAGTTCACACGTTTATGTATATTTTCGATCGTCATTTGCGAAACTCACATTGAACATATTCTTATTACTGTTGCGCTCATGGTTACATTGGATCTTTGACTACACTTAATCAATTTCTAAACTTCCAATTAGAAGTACGATAGGTAAAATAAAACATATCAGTTTTAGTTTTTTTTTTGCTTTTAATAAGTATGCTGTCCTCCGCGCTTCGTGCGATCGCGAGGATCAGAAAGTAGGATGACTAAAATCATTTTCAGGAATGAATAAATTGATGATGGTACTTTGCAATTCATTTTGTCTCCATTTGCTAATAAATCTATTCTCTTTAATCTTTGAATTTGTCTTCTTTTAAATTTAAGAATAAGCAATAAAAAATAAAAAATAATAAAACAACAAAATGTTTAAATAAAATTAGGATTCTTCTTTTCTATAGGAATAAAAATAAAAATTAAACTTTGTATATAGTAGCTTTTGTTTTATTTAGGAATAAAAACATTTAAAATAAAAACATATATATAAATAATAATAATAATAAATAATAACAATTCAACTATTTCTGTAAGAGCAACTGATAACCAAATCCAATAGCTTGAGGTGGGATAAGTGCAGGTGGTCCTTGGCCATAAAATATCTGTTGGTCTAGGCCAGGACCTCTAGGACGGTACATCGAAACACGGACATGAACAACTGGTGCCATGCTAACGAACTGAGCGTGTAGTCATGCCCTTCTCTCTTCTTTGCGTTGAGCTAGAGCAACATAAAGAGGTTTGCTGACAACAGTTCTGCCATTCATTTCTGCGAAGAGCTCAGGATGCTTCATCCGGAGATGAAAAATTCTTCAAATCGCCCCCTCAAATCTTTTTCAATCACAATTCTGCCAGGGCGCGCCATGCTAGTTCGCCCACCTGCTGTCTCCGCTACAGATCACAAGTCTCCAAACATATGATGTTGTTAACCAACGCAACGAAAATAGATAGGCAGGTAAATTCCAAAATTTCCCAGATCCTCTCCGATCTCATGATGGTCACACACACTGGAAGGGGGAAGTTATGATCTTCTAGATGGCTAAAATCACTCTCCTACCACATCACGCCGTTCTGCATCTACCACTACTCGTTTTTGAAGGGTGAAAGAAATCATAACCAAGCAAATCTGTTGTCATAATGATTTCACAGGAATAGTTGGCATTTCCTCGACCAAATTTCAGATTGTTACGATCTCTCAAACAAAAAAATATATGTATGCCGCGTCTGGAGGATGAAATGATCGTGCTGTTACGTATTCTTTGGGATTTTTGTATTCTTTGAAGAAGATGCGCTTGTGTAGTTCCCTGGAGGATGGAATAACTGGAATGATCCCATCAGAAAAAGAAAAAAAAACAGTGCATTATGGACAGTACAGATGTTCTGGAGTTGGAGCAAAATAAATCAATTGGGGAGATTTTCATAAACGTCGGGCGAAGTGTTTTCTCAAAAAATTCATTTCAGGTATTTTTGATTATAAATTTTAGATTTTAAATGCAGATATTCATGAAGACATTGACCAGAAGTAGCTAGAGGATGGTCGAACCCTCGCCGATTATAACATTAAGAAGGAATCTACCCTTCACCTTGTCTTGCGTCTGCGTGGTGGGATTTGAGATTGTGCTGGTGGCCTGTAAAGACTTCGTGTTTTATTGGTTTTAGAAGTTGGCTTCTTATTCTCTGTTCTTAGATATTCCAGTACAGAGAATATATGACTCCACCTTGAAGCACTCGAATGGACCATATGGAAAAAATCTCTTCTGGGGTGGTGGAAGTTAGTGGCAACCAAAGGATGCAGCCGCCTTATGGATCAACGAGTACAGTTCCTTCAACTATAATAGTCGTATGTGCCACCATAATGACACCTGCGAGCACTACTCTCAGATAGTGTGGAGTAATTCTCGGAGAGTCGGTTGCGCAAGGGTCGTTTTCCAGACCGATGACACTTTCATGCCGTGCACCTACTATCCCCCTGGCAATTATGAAGATCTAAGAAAATAACGTGGAAGCATATCGATGCTTGGTGGTGAGGGGCGTGAGAAAAAAAAGACCAAGTAGAAGAGTTGCACACTGCATTTTAGAGAGAAGCACTGCATACGGAAGAGATCTGGGAGATGAAACCTGCCACCGACAGTGTCTCTAGTGGATTATAGACCGTGTAAAGGTAACTGAATCTGTTGCATATTTTTGTTGATATGAAGTTTCACATGTTAAAGCAAATAAAAGTAAAGTTGTCATGGGTAAGCGAGTTTTTTGCGTGAAGAAGAGTTTTAAAATGAGGTCTGGAGGAGATCAGATCATTGCATGGAGAGCTCGTTGTTAACTAACTCGAGTAATGTGTCAGCTCCCTTTGTATGAGTTCATATGCAAATGCTTTACGTGAGGTTTCTACAGTTAGTGAAGAAGTGTCTACAGCTTGTAGTATGCTCGTGAAGAAGTTCTTGGTCATCATGGTGGGTGGCTATGGAATTAACTCTCTCAAGCCCAACAAAATGAGAAATATGTGAAAAATAATGTAGCATTGATTCCATTTTTTATTCTTTTGGGGTTGGACACCATGACATCGAGCCATGAACAAATAGCCTCGATCAACATCCGATATGTGTTGCTTGGCAACCAAGATTATACAACCATCGTCAAAGAACTCGTTGTGGATACCTGACCCAGTAGAATGTCCAAATTCATCAATAACAGTACGGGTTATTTGCAGCTTGAGTTCAACTAAAGCAAGTTATAGTGAAAAATGTGTATTCGATTTCAGGATCCTGTCAATATCGCCATTTAGAAATAAAATTACTTATAGTTCAAAGCAATAATCTTGGCAGGTAAGTCGTGCATTAGATACATGATCAAATTCTGACAGACGTGATGGCACATTCAATGAAGAGATTCTGAGAACATCAAGGCTTGGTAGCACCCGCTTGGGTAGAATAGTTCGTGCAAGTGCAAGTGCAAGTCAACTCTTAAAAAAAATAAAATGGAGTTCGAATCAATTTTGCAATGAAAGTTTTCTTCCTGCTCCTAGGATTAATATACAACAAATGCATTGGCTACAATCATAGGGCAACAAGTGATTAGGATGTTTTGGGTAGCTGGCATTGTATTTGCTGCAATTGAGGGCATTGGAATTATAGAAACCCCATACCCATAGCTAAGCTACAGTCTCTAGTTGTTATGGATAGGAGTCTTCTTAGGTCTTTTTGTAGATGCCTTCAAACTTGGAAGCTAAAGGTTATTATAGAGGTGATCAAAACTGCAGATGGATGTTATTTTTCAATTCTAAAATTTGCATAGATAACAATAATAAAATTTTAGGTAACACAAAATCAAAGAAATAATATTTTATTTGCCAAAAAAGATAAAAAAATAAAAATAAAAACGTTGTAAAAATAAAATAAAATAAAAAAAAACACTTAAAACTTAAAAATCAAAGCAAAAACAAATAAAATTGCAAATGGACTTTTTATAAATTCCTGAAAATAATATGAACACATGTTTTTACGATTTTTACACTAGCAAGTAATCAACGATGAAAAAGCGCGCACATGCAACGACCATGACAACAGGTATAAGAACGTATTTTTATCTCTTTAATTTGTCGCATTCATACTTAATCTCACATTCTATGTTTTATGATGATCTCACAAGTTTTATTGCAGGATTAGTACTAAGTTTGATTGCAGGAATGAAGACGCTCGCATTCCACGCCACAATGAGTTTCAAGAATTACGAAAGCATGTTGTATTAAAAGCTTGAAGGAGCTAAATTTTTCATCGCCCACGTCGTGACGTTTGTCGCTACACTGCCATCTTTCAAAAAAACCAATTACGCCATGACATGATCACTTACCTTTCTCCTTTTATGCTTATTCATCATCCATGTCGTGAATCCCACTTTCCATCGCCTTATCCTTCATGACTTCGCACACGCCTACCTTTCTAAGTCGCATACATCTCTTTCCTATTTTCCCATTCATTTTGCCTTGCAAATAAAACCATTCAGTTCCCTTTTGACGACTACATTACCTTGATTTCGTTTTCATACATACTGTTGTTGCCGAGATCTTTTCATCTATATTCCTACCAATCATTTTGTACAACTCGTGTTGACTGATGTGGGATTCCTTAAGGCCCACCTCTCAACAAGTCTTGCCCCATCGACTTCAACACCTTATCTGGGATATAGACTAGAGTTCCATTTGAGTACCTAGAGGCTTGCATTCCTTAATGGCAAGTTCTCTCGCTGACAATCATGGGAATACATCATTGTCCCTTGATTGTCAGATCTTGCAAGTGGCTCGACATCAGCGCATTCATTCGCACTTCGCAAGATGTACTTAGGTACCTTGGCACTCATTGACATCAATGATGAGTTGCCTCGCATTGGTTAATGACATTCATCAATGGTCGGTAATCCAATGAATTCTCTTCATGCTCGACATCGACACATTCATTCGCATGACTAGAATTGTACCATCGGGTTTAGAAGTGGGTGAAGACTATACACTTTTCATGACTCTATCAGCAATTACAACAGCATGACTTTCGCCACATGAGACTACCGCAGTTCCACTTTCTATCTTCCATGATTCATTCAACAACAGTTCAACTTCCTCCACTTCACATTTTCTGATCCAACAGACATCAGTCGCAGCTACAACAGTAGTCAATTTCCATATGATCCTGTAGCAGTGATATCTTCCATGATACAATAGTAGTAGCCAAAAGATTCCAACCATACAAAGATCTCTCAGATGCATAGCGAATGATCTTCTCAGGTAGGTGAAGGTATGTTGTTTTCCAATCTTTAATCAGTAATTCCTTGAATGCTAAAAGACATGTATTTGGAAAATTTCCTATTTGTCCTTCCATATCCTTTGGAAAATTTCCTATTTGTCCTCCATATCCTTCACTATTCCATATCCTTCCATATTTGTCACTCCACGTCCTTCCCTATTTGCTACATTTCCCGAGGACGGAGAACACCTTCAATTGGGGAGGGGGGGGGATATTCATCATATGGCATTCATTTATCCTATATTACATCTTTCATAACCTCATTGACCAACATGTTTTCCCAATTGAGTGTTATTACTTTTGTACAACACCTTCATTGAGCTCCTAAAATGCAGCATTGGTTTGTACATGAAGCACATATCCAAAGCAAATATACCATGAGGAGGATGGTTTCATGCATCAACATACTTCAAGACACCTTATTGAATAAGACTAAAAGGATTGAACGATTGATACACACATTATTACCTGAATCATCATTTTGAATGCGTTCATATGATTGAAATTTCAAATCTATTCTTTGTTGTAGCAAGAAAAAGAAAATGAAAGTGTTGTCACACAAAAACCAACACTTACAATAATATTGATGTCAGACAAGAACCAACCATAATCAAGAAGAAGAAATATTGCTACATAAAAAATACTTTTATGGTCACAATGAAGAAGAAACTACAAAAAGCAAATTACCAGATATCTTTGGGCAAAGGATCCATCACACAATTTAGGAAATCCAATGCAAGGTTGCATGAGGAAATGCAACACCTTCAGTTGGGGGATATGTTGGGTCACCAAAGTACCATCTTTTACCAACCTTTCAATTCACTTTCACTTCACTTTAACCATATTCTCATACCCTTACATTAAACCGTTTTCATAATACATGGGTTGTAGACATATTATTTTCCAATGCATCTATTTTGTAGTGCTTTTTGAGTGAATTTATGATTAAACATTTGAAAAATGACATGTTTACACTTATATATGAAAGTGGGATGAGTTTCATGATGTTTACAGGTGTATATGAAGACTCCAACCAAGTCAAATTTGACCATCAAGCATCAAATTCGAATACTCTTCAACCCTTTGAAGATTTGATGAAGATTTGAGATCTACTCCTGGCATCTGATGGAGATTAATCATGAAAGAAACATTTGTGAGAGGATTTGTAGAGATATCACTTGATATGTGTGAGCACATGGTTGTAAACAAATGATACATTTGTGGATTCTAGGAGAGATTTGTTGATCTAAGTTATCTTAAATTTTGTATAAATAAAGTGCCCCTCCATTTCAAAGGGGAGTCTTGGAGCACCGTATCCAATTTATGATGGAATAAGAATCAAGATTCCTTTTCATATCAACTTCCATTCTCTAGTTTAGATTTTGAATGCTTTAGTTTATGTGTTACTTTGTTCTTGTGAGAATTGAGCTCACTCCAAATAGAGCATAGTAGCATTTTCTTCTTACCTTGAATAGGTTTATATGATTTACTGTTTTTATTAGAATTATTTGATGATCTTGATTGTTGATAGGTTATTTGAAACATTCCAGAAGACCTCCTCAAGGGGAGCTAGTGTTTTCCACAACTAAGCCTTTTTAAGTGTATTTATTTTCAATGCAATGAGTGTTTACTTGATGATCTTGGATTGTTGATAGGTTTTGTGAAACATCTTGAGAAGACCTCTTGAAAGGGAGCTAGTGTTTTCATGCCTACAACAACTAAGCCTTTTTAAGTGTATTTATTTTCAATGCATGAGTGTTTACTTGATGATCTTGATTGTTGATAGGTTTTGTGAAACATCTTGAGAGGACCTCCTATAGGGGAGCTAGTGTTTTCTTTCCTACAACAACTAAGTCTTATTAAGTGGAATGAAAGAGTTAGGATTTGATTGAATTTTCTTAGATTAGAAAGTTAGGTGCTTACTCCTGCGCATATAGTGCATGTGCTTTGTAAGCATACGAACCCCAGATTGACAAATTAAATGGTTGGGCAATTACTACAACGGAATTAAACGACAATATTTTTGCCTAACAGTACCATGAGAATGTGTATTGATTATCGAACACTTAACAAGAAAAACATAAAAAATAAGTGTCTGATTCCAAGGATTGATGAGTTGAAGGGAGAAAAATATTTTTCGAAGATTGATCTCCGTTCAGGGTACCACCAGATTAAAGTTTGGGAACATGACATTCAAAATACTGCCTTTCGATGCCATTATGGGCATTATGAGTTCATGGTTACGTCGTTTGGTCTAACCAACATTCCTGCTACATTCCAATCCTGCATGAACCATGTGTTCAATAAGCAATTGCGGAATTTTTTTTTAGTCTTCTTTGATGACATTCTCATTTATAGTAGGACTTGGGAGGAACACCTCCGACATTTGGACGAGGTGTTGGTGATTTTGGGGGATCGTCAAATCTACACAAAAGAGTCTAAATGTGAGTTCATCATGACTGAGATTCTTTACTTGGGGCATGTGATCGGGGAAAACGAGGTCCAGGTACACCAGGAGAAAATCTAGGAAATTAGCGAGTGGCCTACCCCCATAAATGTGATAGAACTGAAAATATTCTTAGGCCTCTGCATTTATTACAGGAAATTTATTAAGGGGTTCTTACAACTGACGACACCTCTTACAGATCTCACTAAGAAGGGAGTTTTCAGTTGGATAGACGAGGCACAAACTACATTTGAGAAGATGAAACAAGTAATGAGTTTGTGTCTTGTGCTAGCCTTACCAGACTTCACTTGACCATTTGTGCTTGAGTGTGATGCTTCATGGATAGGGATATGAGTCATATTGATGCAAAACAACCATCCAATTGCTTTTGAGAGCTGCAAACTTAGGGAGGATGAGCAACATTACTCGATATGCGAAAATGAGACGTTGGCCATAATGCATGCATTGGCCAAATTCAAACAGTACTTGGTCGGGAACAGGTTTAAAGTGAAGACATATCATAACAACCTAAGGTTCCTCATGGAGTAGAAAGAATTGAATGAGAGACAACATAAGTGGATCAATTAAATTCAAGCATATGATTTCAAGATCGAGTACGTGAAGGGAAAGAATAACGTGGTGGTCGATGCCCTTTAAAAAGTACCATCCACTCTCTCCCTCGTGGAGATTTTAGTTGACTAGAATGCTCTTATGTTGGTAGAATGCTCCAAGAACAAGTTTTCTTGTGAGATCCTTGATGGTTGAACCCAGGATGATTGATACCGAGTTATTGATGACATATTTTATTACAAAGGTAGTATCTACCTAGTACCAGAATCTCGGCTGGGACAAAATCATGCATGCAACACACAGTTCACCATTGATAGGACACCCTGGGTACTTGAAAACCTATAGGAATATTAGGGAAAGATTTACATGCAAAGGCCTCAAGATGGATGTATTGAGATTCATGAGGGAATGCAACGTCTGGCAATAGAACAAAGCAAAACATGCTCACTGGGTCGGATTACTTCAACCACTTCCCATTCCAGAAAAAAAATGGGAAAGCATCTCTATGGATTTCATCAAACTGTTTCCTCAAGTACAAGGAAAGTATTTCATTTATGTGGTAGTTGACAAGATCACAAAGTTTGCACACTTCTTTTTCATACCCTCTAGGTATTCAACAACACAAGTAGTAGAACTGTTCTTTAAAGAGATATTTCGATTGCATGGGTTACTGAAAACTATTGTTAGTGACAAAGATAATAGGTTCATGGGAGGATTTTGGAAGGATCTTTTCAAGCTAGTCGGAAGATAGCTGACACCTAACACGAGATACCATCCTAAAATTGATGGGAAGACCAATATTGTGAATAAATGGCTTTAAGGCTATCTAAGGACTTATGTATCGGGTCAGTAGAAATCCTGGATAAAATGGTTACATTTGGGAGATAATTTCTACAACACCACTTATCACATGTTGATTGGGATGGCACCCTTCCAAGATTTGTATGGATATGAAGCACCCTCGTTTTTGGATCGGGTATTTGGAGACATCAGGGAACCTAAGGCGAAGGATTGGATTCATGAGAGCCATGAAATTCTATGAACCATCAAGGATAATTTGTAGATGGATCATAATCCACAAAAGATCTATGTAGATAGGCATCGGGTGGAGCATAACTTTGAGGTAGGGGACTTGGTATACCTACGTCTACAACCCTATAGGTAGTCATCACTTAAGATGAAGGGGGAAAAAAATTGAAACCCAGATTCTATGGACCCTATAAGATTTCGAGGCGTATAGGAGAGGTGGAATATGAGTTAGAGCTTCCATAGGGATGGAAAATACATATTGTCTTCCATGTTTCATGTCTCAAGAAGGTCTTGGGGAAACACATCACGACTTATATTGAGTTACCACCACTGGATGAAGAAGGGCAGTTGATTCTGGTTCTTGAGGAAATTTTGGAGATCAGGGAGCGAAAGTTAAGGAGTAGGACCATCAAAGAGTACTTGGTTAAATGAAAGGATGTGCCTATTGAGGACGCTACATAGGAAGGCGATCGAGTGCTCCATCATCCCTGATTGAAATTGCTTATGGACAAGCAATCTTGGGTGAGGAGGACTGTAATTTCCCTATCCGCTTAAGAGTCGTAAGGGGAAATTTCGCTAGCCTAACAAAGTTCCCATGGGATAAGGCGAAAAATGATCTAGGGAACATGATTCGCCTAGGAAAATTTTATAAAGTTAAAGTGGAGAAAAAGGGGACATGGGTCCTAGGCTAATAAAAAGTCACTTTAAAATTATAAAGTGAGAAACCCACTAAAGTGACTTTAATAAAATAAAATAAAAGAAGTGAGCACGAAAAGGCTCAAGCGAGTATTAAAAAAGGAAAATGAGGAGTCTCTCCTCATTCTGGCATTTTTACACTTGAGAAAAATAAATTTGGAGAGATCTTGGAGAAGGAGGCTAGGGTTTGGAAAACCCTTCCTTTGATTATTGGTTTTAGTGTTGCAACGATACACCCTAGCTAGTTTTGGGATCAGAATCACTCAGATTTCGACATTGGACTTCATTGTGATAGTTTGGTAGCTGAAGTTTGTTATT
Source organism: Picea sitchensis (assembly GCA_010110895.2). Classification (NCBI taxonomy): domain Eukaryota; kingdom Viridiplantae; phylum Streptophyta; class Pinopsida; order Pinales; family Pinaceae; genus Picea; species Picea sitchensis. Next base: position 10,290 of record SNQJ01S0150848.1, read on the forward strand.
GTGGCTAAGTTACATAGTGGCGGCTGATTTTATTTATGTGTGGAGGGGATTTTAGAGTTGAGAAGGAAGTCTTGAGAATTAAGGGGACGAATTTATCTCTATTGGGCGAGTTCATGAGTTGTGGGGGCCAAAATATTCATATGTTGGGCGCACCCTTGTTTTCTGAACCAAAATTCTAAGTGCTAGGGACATTTCTATCTATGTCACAACCTTTATTTAGTTCAAGGAGTCGATTTGTTGAAGATAATATCAAGATGGGCATATTTAATGAAGTTTGGGTGCTTCTAATGGCTGGTTGCACCTCTTTCTGCTAGCTGGACGTGTTATATAAAAAGATCTGAGAAGATAAATTGTTAGAGGGCGCTCTAAACACCAAGGTCGAATCATTCTAGTGTTGTTGCAATCTTTGTGTGCTTTGGAAGGTAATTCCTAGAGGGGAAATCAACTTATTATGGCAACTAGTCTCCTATATGTGTGGGTAATCAATTGTTGAGTTGTGGACCATTTGGAAGCAATTTCAAGCATCAATATGTCACTGTGATAGCAAAGACAATCCTTAAAAGTCATCTATTTCAAGTTCCTCATGAATTGTTGTATGCTTTAATTGCATTTTTTAATATAGTTGTTGATGTTGTGTGTTAATGTGATTGTTACTTGAAGTTCCATTTTGGGTGTTATCCATATTTCTTATTTTATTGGGTTAAAAAAACCCAAGGTCATCAATTGCATACATAAAATTATTTACAGACCAATAAATTGTTGACGAGAAGTACATACCAAAACCCAACCCAAACATGCAAAAACTTAATGGGAATTTTACAGAGGTGTTTTTCTCACTAAGTTTTTTATGATTACCTTGGGATCATGAGAATGAACAAGTAAGGTTCTAATTTTCCCTAAAGGAATATGGTCAATCACTGAAATGCCTATCCTAGGATGAGTAGATGTAAGGTCCTCTTCCTAATTATAACACCGTCTTGATATTGGATTGGTGCCACGTTGAGCACAGTTGGAGTTGTGTTCTCTATGAGTAGTTGTATAGTTGTGAGGCATCCATGTTGCTTGGACCTAGCGTATTAGATATTAACACTTTGTCATGAGCATGTTGACTTTTACATGCATGAGAGCATATGAGGGAAATCAAGTTGACTAATAATCTTGTGTGTGTGTGTGTAATGTGAGGTAGCGCCGAGAGATAGCTCAATTGGTTTGACCCTTTTCACTAAGTCATAATTCCTAGGGGAGTTGTGAGATCCATTCCCACTTAAGCTTGTGGGGTTAAATGTGGGTATTGTAGTTAATACCACCCTTCATCTGGAAATCAAGGAAAGAGGGGGGGAATCCATGAAATGGTGATGACAATTTGAAAAGTACCAACTTCCTCATTACTCACTTAAATGTGGGAGGGTGAGTGGAATTATTTCTCTAGAAGAAAAATGTATATAATGTGAAGATGGTAGAGGAGGGAGAAGATATATGGAAGGAAGAGTTTTCAAGTTTGAAGCATGTGAAGGGAGTGGATGCATGTAATAGATATAGTCCCATAATATAGATTCAGGGAAGATGAATACAACAAATATAGTTTTAGAGATTGCCTCAAGTTTACATGAGCAATGTAATATTCCTCGGTAGTGCCCCAGTTATATTATGAATTGTAATCATATTTATGAATTGTAATCATGTTTTGTAGGTTGGTCAGCCGAGTATTGATAAGTTGGTTGGCTTATGTGTTTATTAGGCCGGAGAGCCTAAGTATTAAGGCCAAGAGCTTGATTTTGTATATGTAATTATGCAGATCATTAATATAATATATAAACATCACTGTGTGTCGAATGACCATGAAGAAAGAGTGATGGGGGACTAAGCTTCCACAGAATGGGTAAGGGAAAAAAGGATGAAAGGTTGGAGAGAGGGGCAAAGCTTAGAGGCTTAAGTCCTTGAGAATAATATTTTATTATTATTCTAAATCTATGTGACAAAACATGTTTTTATCCTAAGTCCTGGGATAGGCAACGCATGCAGCTCCAATGTGTGCAAAAGGGAACACATACTCGATGGAGTGCATGCAGCTCCAATGTGTGCAAAAGGGAACACATACTCGATGGAGTGCATGCAGCTTCATGGGAGACATGTGTTGACCTAGGCACATGCAATTTAACCCAAGAATTGAGCTGTGATGGGGGTTCATTCTGCTAGTTTTCCGATCTGTTGTTTGAACCGTGTTACCTCTGGGTCTAATCGCTGCATACCTCACATAGCTCTGAAACCCGAAACCGTGAGACCTCTGTGATCGACTGGTGTATTCCCGTGAATTCCATTTAGTCTCTGCTATGGACTAAGCCATGTTTCCTGTGTGTCTTGTGAACCCAGTTTATCCACACTGCAAATCTGAGTTCATGCTTAATTATTTGGGTTGTTGTCTTCTGTGAAACCTGAGCATATCGTAATTATCTATGCCGTGTGTGTTATAACTATGGGATGTTGTGGCCACACAGTACCTTGGCTGAGTGTGATTGGCTATCATCATCTGTTCCTTACTGAGCCTTACTGTTGTTCTCCTTGTGCTGGAACAGAGTTGAAGAAGTAGGTTGTTAGGTCTGTGTGCAACAATCCTCCAGGTGAGAGAGGTGGTTGTGGTTGAAGAAGCAGGTTGTCAGGCCTGTGGGCAACTCTCTCCAGGTGAGAGAGTGCGCGAGGAAAGTGAGAACTCCTGGAAGGGGTCCTGTAGCTGCCACAAAGCTCGGAGAATTCCGGTCCGGCCTGTTGCTGAAGCCCAAGGCAAGGGAGGTTTAGCAGTCGAAGGATTGTCTTGGTGATAGTGAAGGTGTATACTCCTGGGGTGGGACATGCATGCGGGGAATGAGAGTTTGTGAGTAGTGGGCATAAGTGGCTCCTGGGAGAGAATCCTTCCTCAGAAACTATGTGTCTTCAGTTGACCTTGCCTAGCCTAGGATTCCCTTGCCTAGTGGAGCTTAGTCCCAGCTCGGGGGTGACCTACTGTTGAGAGTGATGAGCAATGCGGTCTAAGGCTGGGAGGTTCGTGGAAGGTCTGCACACAGTTGGTGGTGTATTACAGTTTCAAAGATAAGTATCATTATGTGTTTAATTCTGTACTTAATTAAAATGCATGTTCAATGATGCTTGTAATATTATCATGTATTCCGTTGCAAGTTTGAATTACTGTTAATTTTGTTTAAGTCTGTATAACAACAACAAATCCATGTCAAATGTCTTAATTTGATTTAATGCATGTTATTTATATAAGTATGAGAATGTTTTCACGTAGTAGCATTGCCCTACAATGTGATTGATGTTCTGGGACGTTACAATATGGTATCAGAGCATGGTTCCGACATTGAGCCTGGATGGGCCATGTTAGTGGTTAACGAGACAAAGATTTCAGAGTGAATTGTTGTCAAAGTAGACGAAATTCGAGTTCAGAGCCATGGTTTCAACGCTGATCCTGGATGGGCCGGATAAGTGGTCTTTGGACCCAAGGTTTCGAGTGGAAATGGTGTTTGGATGGAACCAATTTCGAACCTTAGAAAGTTTCTGAGTGCCAAGGGGTTATTTGGCCGCGTTACGAAGCTCAGCAGGAGTAGCGGTAGAATAAAACTGCAGCCGGTGTGGTATTTGACCACAGAGAGAGAGAGCGCTCAACACTTGGGGTGTTGGAGCTGTAGGATCTATTTGTAAGGAGAGGAAAAACCTTACGACCGTCAGATCTGGAGAAAGTGCAGAAAGGGTAACCTAGAAGCACTTCAGACTTCGCGACGTCGGTGAAACTGAATGCAAAGGTAAGAGAAAGGCTGAAACCCGAAGCTCCTAAGTCTGAAGTATATCTACACCATAGATCGTAGGGAAAGAGCTTGACCGTTAGATCCATGTTCAGGAAGACTAAGAAAAACCACTTCGGAGGATTTCAAGTGTGGAGTGTGACAAACTCCCGAAGTCCCGAAGTAGATAGCAGCTGTCCATTATAAAGGACACACGTCAAGAGATCATGTACTTTGGGTGGAAGTACTTCATGAGGAGGTAAGGGTTGTGAGTTTGAAACTCTCGAAGCCCAAAGTGTCGATGTCGATCATAGTCATTGATCGTGAAGGAGGACACACGTTGATAGATTGTGAACTACGGGAGAATGTGCTCCAGGCAAAAACGAGCGTAGAGGAGTTGAAATTCCCGAAGCCCAAAGAGCCGAAGTGGCGATTCATGATGACGTCACCTACAGGTGACGTGGACACATGGGATGTGTGCCACATGTCAGTGGGTTTAGAACTCGTGGATGATTGAAATGGCATTTGAAACTTGACGAGTGTCACCCATCTGAATGGGCCACGTATCAGTCGCTAGTATGTCTCCATGTGGAATCCTGTGTGATCAGGGTTGGTGGTGCCCGAGGTTATGTAATGTAGTTAAAGATCAGAGGACCCACAATGGAGTTGATCACGATACATCAAGATCAACGACCAGAAGGCATTGCGGGGACCCAAGTTGAACGGAAGCTAAATCTCCAAGGCGGTCCCACAATCCAAACCGTGGTTTCACAGAGGGGTTACGTGTCAGCATCAGAAGAATTGCGAGATGAAAGGTGGGTTACTCCAAACCACCATTGCATGCCCCCGCAATTTGGAAAAGCGTAAGTGATGTGACGTAATGATGCCAACAAAGTGTCCTGGAAGTGTTCAGAGATTAATGGTTCGGGGTGTGCGGATGTGAAATCTTCCGAAGTCCCGAAGTCCCAGAACTCAAATGCCCGAGGTTCCACAACGAGTGTTAGCCATTGGATGCTGGGTAGACGTGGATGGTTGATCCGCCCTACTGCACGAGTTCAGTAACTCGGAACTCTGAATGATCATTGTTTTGTGCTTTGAAAATCTTCCGAAGCCGAAGGACGAAGGCCCGAGTAAGTGCTTATTGATATAGCACTTGGTCACGACACATGGTCACGTGGGTTGGGGACTGAGAGAAAGGGGCTAGTGCCCGAAAAATTAGCAGAGCAATGTTCCGAAAGAAGAAACCTATGGGGACTCTTGATTGAACGAGAATCACAGAGAATGAAAACTGAACATTTTTTTGAATCAGATTTGTTTATGAATGCTGTGGGATTTATTAAGGATTAATGGCCTGACAAATTTTGGTTGTCTGCACATTGTGTTTGTAGAAGTTTAGCGAGTGTTAGAACCGATTAGTGTTGACATTGAGTGCAAAGAAATGGAGGAGACACATAATGCTTCCAGTTCAGAGAATGAAGCTAATGGGATGGATATTTATTTGGGATTTGAAGGGTCAAACTCCAATGGGAATAGAGAAGAGATAGATAAGGAAGGAAACATGATGAAGATCATTGAAAAATTGCAGAAAGATGCCCAAACTCACCGAATAGATAGCAGAAAGCTCAGGAAAGCTCAGGATAAACAAGGTGAATTCAACTTAAAGTTGATGAAGAGTTTGGAGAGAATAGAAAAGAAGTTGGATAAGGAGAGAGACTCGAGCAAAATAGGGAGTCACCAGACTTTTGAGGGAAGAAGATCAAGGAGTGTTGGTATACACCATCATCACCCCCAAGGTCTCTCCAAGAGGAGGGCACACAATAGTTCAAGCTCGTCTCCTACCAGAAAGAACACAAGATATGGAGTGGATGAACTGAAGGGAGAAATGAACAAGATTAAGCCTCCTACGTTTGATGGAGAACACAAGGAGGAAGATGTCGAAACATGGTTGCTCGACATGAGGAAATATTTCCAACTGCAAAATTATTCCTCTCATGCAAAAGGAAGAATTATGATGTATCAATTGAAAGGAAAATCATCCACGTGGTGGGATCAACTTGTGCAAGTGAAACACATTAGAGAGAAAGATATCACTTGGAGAGAATTAAAGAGGTATTTTGAGAAGAAATAATTGACTAAAAGATACTGTGACAGAAAGATGAAAGAGTTCTTTGAACTCAAGCTGGGAAACATGACCATTGATGGATACAAACGCAGATTTTTGGAATTGCTGAAATATGTTCCGTTCATCAAGGATGAGACTGTCAAGATTCAGAGGTATCTAAGTGGATTGCCACCTTCCATCGGTGACAAGATTCAGTATGATGACCCTAAGACTATGGAAGAAATGATAAAAAGAGCGAAATGCTTATATGAGCAACAAAGAGAGAAGCCTACTTTCGAAAGGCTTGGGAGGACAAGAGGAAATTCAAGATGGATCAGAGGAAGAAGGGAACTAAGCCACCCTTTTTCAGAAACAGTCCTCAGGGATAACCATCTTTTAGAGAGCCCAGGAAGGCACAAGTGGGTGGGCAAATGCCAAGACCACCACCTATGGAATGTTGGGGTTGTAAAGGGAACCATAGGTACAAAGATTACCCCCACATAAATGAGAAAGTGAGAGCTATCCATAATGTTCAACAAGATGAAACAGTGGAGGGCATGGGTAGTAGAATGCCAAGGATCTACGCAGCCCTGGACAACAAGCAAGTTGAATATCAATCGGACATGATTGAAGTAGAAGGTATGATCAACAACTGTGCCTTTACTATTTTAATTGATTCATGGGCTAGCCATAGTTATATAGATCCTAGAGTGGTGGAAAGTTTGCAATTGTCGAGAAGCAAACATGAAAAGTCTTGGTTAGTGCAGCTGGCTATAGGAACCAAGAGGAAAGTCACTAAGTTAGTTAAGTCATGTCCTGTGGACATGAATGGACTGAGCACAAAGGATGAATTGAATGTTCCGCCTTTAGGTTCTTATGAATGTCGAATTGGGATGGACTAGTTGGAACAACACCATGCCATCTTGGACTGTCGTAACAAGGCATTCACTTGCCTGGATTAGGAGGGAAATTGAAAAATAGTCCAAGGAATTCCCAGAGTTGTTGCCATCAAAGAAATCTCAGCAATGCAATTGAAGAAGTGCTACAGGAAAGGCTGTCAATTATTTGCATCCCATGTGGAGGAAGCATCTAAGGATGAGGTCTCAAAGATTGGAGATCATGCAGTACTAAAGGAGTTTGAAGATGTATTCCATAAGGTACCCGGACTACCTCTGAAAAGAGATATCGACTTCTCTGTAAACTTAATGCCTGGAGCAGCTCCAGTGTCAAAAGCTCCTTACATAATGAGTACGCCAGAGCTGAAAGAGCTGCAATTGTAGCTTGAAGAGATTCTAAAGAAGGGGTATATACGCCCAAGTATGTCACCTTGGGGTGCCCCGGTCCTGTTCATGAAGAAGAAGGACAGAACGATGAGATTGTGTATCAATTTCAGACAATTGAACAAAGTAATTGTAAAGAACAAATATCCTCTGCCGAGGATTGATGACCTCTTCGATGAGTTGAAGGATGTGAAGATATTTTCGAAGATATATCTCAGGTCGGGATATCACTAGGTAAGGATAAAGGATGAATACATCAACAAGGCCACCTTTAGAACAAGGTATGGTCATTATGAATTCACAGTGGTGCCTTTTGGGTTGTCAAACGCACCCGCTGTTTTTATGTGCCTGATGAATGGTGTATTCAGGGACTATCTAGACAAGTTTGTCATAGTATTCTTGGATGACATTCTGGTGTATTCCAAGTCGGAGGAAGAGCATGAACAACATCTGAGGATGGTGTTGCAGGTGCTAAGAGAGCACCAATTATATGCCAAGTTGAGCAAATGCTCATTTTTATCAAAAACAAATCCATTACTTGGGGCATATTATTTCGAAGGATGGGATAGTTGTAGATCCTAGGAAGATTGAGGCCATCAGAAAATGGTCTGTGCCAAAGAACGTGATGAAAATCAGATCCTTTATGGGTCTAGATGGTTATTACAAAAGGTTTATCGAAGGGTTCTTGAGGATAGCTCACCCTATCAATTCCTTGCAAAGGAAGGAGAATAAGTTTCAGTGGACAAATGATTGTAAGAGAAGCTTCCAACAATTGAAGCAAATGCTAACCAGTGCTGCAATCCTGAGGATTGCATATCTGAATAAAGACTTTGTAGTGTGTACAGATGCATGCAAAGAAGGACCGGGAGGAGTCCTCAGTCATAATGGATTCGTAATCTGTTATGAATCTAGAAAGTTGAAAGAGCACGAAAGGAACTATGCAACTCATGATTTGGAGTTGGAAGCCATAGTACACGCTCTAAAGAAATGGAGGCATTACCTCATGGGAAGGAGGTTCGAATTGAGGACAGACCATAACGGTCTGAAGTATTTGTTTGATCAACCAACCTTGAATGCTAGGCAAAGTAGGTGGTTGGAGTTTCTCTGTGAGTACGATTTTGATATCAAGCATATGAAAGGGAAGGAGAATAAAGTGGTTGATGCACTTAGCAAGAGAGTGCATGAATTACATGCTACAACCATTAGCATGTACCAAACTGATATTAAAAGTAGAATTTTGGAGGCTGCAAATACAGATTTGCAGTACAGGGATTTGGTAGAAAAGATACAATAAGGTAAGATGCCACAGAAAGTGGAGAATTATAAATTGGAAACTGATGGAATAATTCTGTAGAAGAACACAATTTATGTACCTAATTTCCAGGACTTGAAACTTATGATTTTGCATGAAATGCATAATGTGCCTTATGCTAGGCACCCTGGATATTAGAAAACTGTGGCAGCAGTCAAGAGCCATTACTTTTGGCCAGGTATGAATAAAGAGATTGTTGAATACATCGCTAAATGTATGGAGTGCGAGAAGGTTAAAGCTGAGCACAAGCACCCAACAGGGTTGCTGCAACCTTTACCCATTTTTGAGTGGAAGTGGGAAGTGGTGACAATGGATTTCATCACAGAATTGCCCAGAATCGGCAAGCATCATGATTCAATCACGGTGGTGGTGGACAAGCTTACGAAAGATGCCCATTTCATTCCATTTAAGACTACTCACAAGGCAGTGGATGTTGATGATATTTTTATGAAGGAAGTGGCACGATTGCACGTAATTCCCAAGACGATTGTGTCTGACAGAGACCCGAAATTTACCTCAAATTTCTGGAAAGGGTTATTCAAGGGGTTCAGAACGAATCTGAACTTTAGTACATCCTATCATCCCGAGTCTGATGGGAAGACAGAGAGGGTGAATCGAGTAATATAAGACATACTAAGGATGCATGTGATGGACAAATCATCGAAATGGGAAGACTACCTACATTTGGTAAAATTTGCCGACAATAATGGGTATCAATCATTGTTGAAGATGATCCCATTTGAAGCACTTTATGGAAGAAAGTGCAATACTTCAGTAAGATGGGATAATCCAGTTGATAGGGTAGTAGTTGGGCCAGAGTTTCTAAAGGAAATGGAAGAACAGATGCCAAAAATTAAGCAGAATTTGAAAGCTTCCCAAGAAACGCAGAAAAGTTATGCTGATAAAAACAGAACCCATAGAGAGTTTAAAGTGGGAGAGCATGTTTTCCTGAAAGTGAAAGCCAATAGAAGTTCCCTGAAGCTGGGAAACTGTGCCAAGTTGGCAGCCAGATTTTGTGGGCCATTTGAAATCCTAGAAAGGATTGGGCCAGTTGCATATATGCTTGCATTACCTGCATCCATGATTGTACATAATGTGTTTCATGTTTCATTGCTTAAGAAATACATACCTGATGCTAATCATGTAATCGTTTGGAATGTGATTCAGGTGGAGCAAGAAGGTGTCCTGCAAGTGCATCCTGTGCTCATATTGGACTGGAAAATCAAATAGCTCCGGAATCGAGCCATAGGGATTGTAAAGGTCCAGTGGATCTAGTACGGTCCTGAGGACGCGACATGGGAGCATGAGAATGCTATGCGGGTAGAATACCCGCATCTTTTTGAAGATTTTGAAAACCTTGCCGATGTTGTGTAAAGAGTTGCACTGAGGACAGTGCAAAAATAAGGGGAGGGGATTGTAATATTCCCTGGTAGTGCCCCATTTATATTAGGAATTGTAATCATGTTTATGAATTGTAATCATGTTTTGTAGGTTGATGAGCTGAGTATTGATAGGCTGGTGGGCTTATGTGTTTATTAGGCCGCAAAGACTAAGTATTAAGGCCATGAGCATGATTTTGTATATGTAATTATGCAGATCATTAATATAATATATAAACATCACTGCGTGCCGACCGACCACGGAGAAAGAGTGATGGGGGACTAAGCTTCCACAGAATGGGTAAGGGAAAAGGGGATGAAAGGTTGGAAAGAGGGGCTAAGCTTAGGGGCTTAATTCCTTGAGAATAATATTTTATTATTATTCTAAAGCTGTGTGACAAAACATGTTTTTATCCTAAGTTCTAGGATAGGCAACATATGCAGCTCCAACGCATGCAAAAGGGAATGCATACTCGATGGAGTGCGTGCAGCTTCATGGGCGACATGTGTCGGCCCATGCACATGCAATTTAACCCAAGAATTGAGTCGTGGTGGGGGTTCGTTCTGCCAGTTTCCTGATCTACTATCTGAACCGTGTTACCTCTGGGTCTGATCGCTGCATACCTCACGCAGCTATGAAACCTGAAACCGTCAGACCTCTGTGATCGACTGGTGTATTCCCGTGAATTTCATCTGGTCTCTTCCGTGGAAACTCATGGACTGAGCCGTGTCTCCTATGTGTCCTGTGAAGCCAATTTATCCACACTGCAAATCTGAGTTCGTGCTTAACTGTTTGAGTTGTTGTCTTCTGTGAAACCTGAGCATACCGTAATTGTCTATGTTGTGTGTGTTATAACTGTGGGCTGTTGTGGCCACACAGTCCCTTGGCTAAGTGTGATTGGCTACCGTCATTCATTCCTTGCTAAGTCTTACTGTTGTTCTCCTTGTGCTGGAACAGAGCTGAAGAAGCAGGTTGTCATGCCTGTGTGCAACACTCTCTCTAGGTGAGAGAGGTTGTTGTGGTTGAAGAAGCAGGTTGTCAGGCCTATGGGCGACCCTCTCTAGGTGAGAGCGTGTGTGAGGAAAGTGAGAACTCCTGGAAGGGGTCCTGTAGCTACCACAAAGCTCAGATAATTCCGGTTCGACCTGTTGATGAAGCCCAAGGCAAGGGAGGTTTAGCAGCTGAAGGACTTTCTTGGTGACAGTGAAGGTGTATACTTCTGGGGTGGGACATACATGTGGGGAATGAGAGTCTGTGAGCACTGGGCATAAGTGGCTCATGGGGGAGAATCCTTCCTCATAAACTATGTGTCTTCTGTTGACCTTGCCTAGCCTAGAATTTCCTTGCCCGATGGAGCTTAGGCCCAGCTCAGGGGTGACCTACTGCTGAGAGTTATGAGCAACGCGGTTTAAGGCTAGGAGGTTCGTGGAAGGTCTGCACATAGTTGGTGGTGTATTACTGTTTCAAAGACAAGTATCATTATGTGTTTAATTCTGTACTTAATTAAAATGCATGTTCAATGATGCTTGTAATATTATCATGCATTCCATTGCAAGTTTGAATTGTTGTTAATTCTATTTAAGTCTGTATGACAACAATAAATCCATGACAAATGTCTTTAATTTATTGCATGTTATTTATATAAGTATGAGAATGTTTCTACGTAGTAGCATTGCCCAACATTGTGGTTGATGGCCGAGGACGTTACAAGCAACCACCTAAGAATGGTGAAACCCTTGGGAGAATTTTTATGGGAGATCTAATTGATAATGTACAAGTTAATCATGAAAAGATCACTGAGATGTGAGAATGCAAGAAATTAGCATCTCAAGTCAGGGGAAAGGTGGAGACCTATATTTTGAATGCAAAAAAAATCTCATGTATGAGGTGTGAGTTTCATAGAATATATCTTAGAAAGCCAACCTTCTAGCCAAATTTTCTCCCTACAACAAGCAATCGTCAAGAAGTTGGGGAAAAGGGGATTCTCTCACATCATATCTAGGTGTCTCATGTAAGAGGACAAGAAGGCTTAAAACACCCATTGTTGGCCCCACTCTATTATCACATGGCTAGAGATATTATAGTTCCATTGGATGGAAATCATGGTATCATATGAGGTGTAAATATTAATTAGAAAGATTTTGATGGTGCTTTATGACCTTTATATATACATGAATCAATCATAATCCATTTTGCAAAGGATGTACATGATTCCTACCCATGGATTAGGGATAGTGAACCTTTGTTTCCAAAACAAAACATATTGATTAAACACACTGAAGGTAAAGTTCATGTTTTTTCTATCCTTCTTCCTTCTTCTATTCTCCCCCATAATGTGTTAGAACACTTAACATTGATTTTTTTTATGAACTGAGAGGTTGCTGTCGGATCAAGCCTGCCAAAACCTTTCTTTGAAAGAGAAGGATAAAAACCTAGGCGAGTTTCATGGCCTTTAAAGTCATGGGTAGGCAAAGATCTTGTAGGGGAACAAAAGAAGAAAATAAAATGAAGGAGAGCAACATGTGTGAAAAAGAGCGATCAAAGTAGTTATTGAGCCGACGTTGGTTTAGGACATAGTTTTAAGGTACTCAGAAATTGCATTAGTAGGTCACTTCCATGCAAGGTCATTTAATGAAAATTCCTCAAATAACGGGTTGGTGCTCATTGAGGCAATTTTTTGTGATATTATCCAATAGTTTTCCTTGGTGCAAGAGATTCTATATTGGAATTTCCTCTCCAAACTAAGGATGATATGAAGCATTTCCATTTAAGTGGGCCCCATCTCTAGTGGTTGACAAACATGAAACTCTTTAATTGGACCCCAAGGTTTGACTCCCTTGATGAAAAAAGTGGCTCAAATCTGATCCAAGTCAAGCTTTCATAAATCCCAATTGAGGTATTGAGGGAGGATATCTTGGAAATATTTGAGAAACAATTGAGGCTTTTTTCTTCCTTCCTGAAAAAGGACCCAAACATTATGAGTATGGAAATCACCTTAGTTGCTAAAATTTGTGTGGGGTTGGATGTGGAAAATAGGCTT
>SNQJ01S0150849.1:0-10751 GCA_010110895.2 Picea sitchensis
AATATCAACATTTTCAAATAAAGCAATTACGAAAAACCTTAGATATGTAGATATCTGATATGTTAATTAAAGTTTTATCCGCTGCATCAATAAATATAGAAGTCTAAGTTAGTGTATTGAAAAGACTTGTTGCCTCAACGGTGAGGAGGTACATCATGTATCTTTCCAACTATTTAATTTCATGTCGTAATAACCAACCATCAAAGCAAGCAAGCAGAGACAAAGATGGAATAATAAAGGATGAGGCGTGTCAATTTTAAGTTCTTTATTATTTAGTCAAATTAACAAGTTCCCCCAATCGAAAATTAAAAATAACTAATTTTAAATTTTTAAAAATATCTTTTTATTTTGCAAAAATTCAATTTAATATAAAATTTGAATTGAACATTATCAAAAATTTTAAAAATTTGATTTTAGTAAACCATCTTTGATTGCTATATATCCTAATAATAACAATTAGAACAAGGGTTGCATGGCAACTTAGTCTCTGCCAATTATTGAACTAAGTTGCCATGCAACACTAATGATGAAGATAAGATAAATATGTATATAGTCAACCAACTAAGTTTGACCATATTTCCATTAGTCAAAACAAGTTAAAAGAAGATAACTTAGAGAAACAACTTTAAATGCAATGTCTCATTCATCTTATGAATTTAATTAATAATATTAATAAGAGGGTCTCATTAATGGTCCACAACATGAAAAGAACCCAAGCTTGTGAGAATTGTGTAGGAATTGGTATTAATAAATTTTAAGTGGTAAATCTTAAATTATATTTGTAAAGCTTCAATGGCAAAGCTCAAATTATATGGATTTGATCCTTGAGTTTGTAAAGCTTCAATGGCAAAGCACAAATTATATAATAGAAATGGATAAAGCAATGATACAAAAGTAATATTTTTAATAAAAAATAAATTATTGAAACAAACTATAAAAATATATTTTACAAATTACTGTAATCATGTTTCAATACATTTTTAATATTTTCAAAAATATATTTTACAAATGAGTGTAAGTAAAATGTGTACTTTTTTTATTTAAATTTAAGTTTATAAATAATATTAAAAATTATATATTTTTAACTAAAATTTTAAATAAAAATTAATTAATTAATATATATATATATATATATATTAAAAATAAATAAATAAAATTTAAAAATAATGTGATCTAATAATTTTACGGAAAATTCAACGTATTAAACTATTCAAATTAACTTATTTTTTTTCCATGGAATATTTCTCTTTATATTAATATTAAAATATAAAAGTGCACATAATAGTCTTTTACATCAAAATAGAACCCTTAGCTGCCAGTAGCTATACAAAACATTTATGCTTATAGCTAATCAAAACATTGCTTTTGGAGAGGATATGTAACCTCCTACTATCACTCCAGATATGTCATAGAGTCCCCTGATTACAAAAAAACTCCATATAATCACAAAATAAAAACATCTCTTACAATGGGCAATGTACGAAGGCACCCTAAACTTAATATAAACTTAAGAACATAGTAGGGCCCTCATGACCCTCTTCACATAAGTAGTATGCAATGTATCATGGGTGCCTCAGAAGCGCTTGCTTTGATAACTGATCTGCCTCTTGGTTATCTTCTCTATACACATGGCCAAAGGATATGTCCCTGAACAACTTGATGAGATCTGTTATTCTTTCTTTCCAACAGTCCAACGTGACCACCTGCAGTGAGCCTTTCCCCTTTAGCCAATCAATGACTATTTTTTAGTCTCCAAGTACGTTGATCTCATAAATAGATAGTCGAGAGGTCAGGGTTAGTAACACCCAAACCCCCAGAAGTTCAGCTCTGGTGTTTGTCCCAACTCCACAATTTATCGTCCACTTATATAAAGCATGCTCCCTAAACTTAATCACTATGCCCGCTCCACTGTGTTTACCGTTTTGTTGTGAAGCCCCATCAAACCATCCAATAATCTTTTGTCCATGCATCAATCCTTTTGGTGCTCTCGGAACTGGGATATGAATCTACTTCTTGTTGACTTCCAGTGCAGCCAACAATAAGTATACCACCTTCTGAAAGGAAGGAAGACCTGAATCAAAAATAGCATAGTTCCTTTCTAACCATATGTACGAGCAAATGTAAATGAGTAAAGTTGGAACAAAATGATTTTGTTCAAACCAGAATTTAAAACATTCCAAAATTGTTGAACAGTGCCACCCCGAAGAGTGATGAAACACAAGTTTTATTTTATCCCATACACATGAGGTGAAGGAACAAGCCACAAATAGGTGGTTAACCGTCTACCCGGATTTCCTACAAAGTTGACAGATACCTGGTCCCACATGACCTCTATGTTGAAGATTGTCCCATGTGAGGACTTTGTATTCTGAAACCAACCAAACAAAGAGTTTAAGCTTTAGTGGGAAATCCAAATTCGACATCATCTTCCTCCAACCTCCAGTTATAATCGTCCATTGTTTAGTCATGACGGCATTGTAAACATTTTTTGCAGTTATATGGCCCGAGGAATCGCCACCTGTCCAAATCAATACATCTGCTCGACTCTGCAGTTGTACACCCGACTCTAGCAGTGCCTTCTTGTACCCCTCCCATTCAATCATTAAAACACCCGACATGCCCAAATCCTCATTTTCAATCCAAGTGGAGAAGATAGTGCCAGGGTGCAATACTTGGCTGGCCTGATACAGATAATGAACATTCTTTTAGTTTAGTGGCTAAACCAGAGCTTCAAATAAGAATGCCTCTCTACCCATCCCTAGGATCAAATCTTTACCAATAATGATAGAGTGTCTCGAGCCCGGGTTCCAAGAAACCCAGTGAAGCAGAAGAGGAATGGATTTTTGGAGAGTTCTCCAAGTCTGTGATCCCTGTGGCACTAAACACTCATCCGATCTCATCCATCTAGTAACAGACCCAAAGGATAGGTACTTGTCTTTAATAACACGTTGCTAGATTCCTCTGTTCATTAGAACTCTCCAAAGCTTGTTGGTCGTCAAAGCCCAATAAAAACTAAAGAGGTTTCTCGGCCCCCGACCCCTGAACTTTTTTGGGCACACTATAAACTCCCAATTGCACAAATTATAGCTCTGGTTTTTTTTTCCCCTGGTCCATAGGAAAGAGAAGACTAGTTGGTGAATCATGTTGAGCACCGAAAAAGGAATATGTGTCGTAACCAACCAATAGACAGGTTGGCCTTCCAAGACAGCCTTGATCAGAACGTAGCGTCCTCCAATTGTGAGCCACCGATTGCACCAATGGTTGATTATCTTTTCAAATTTAGTAATGAGCCAATGCCAATCATCTGCCTTATATCGATCCGGTTTTAAGAGATAACCCAAATACTTGAAACCTTCTGAGAGGGCTACAAAGCTATACTGAAAAACTGTCTTAAAATTCTCCAAGATGTCCTTCGCTACTCCAAAGTGCATAAAATTTGACTTTTGGATATTTATCACAAGCCTAGGCACTCCCCAAAAGACCCCCAAAATTCTATGAATATCCTGCCATTCTTCCAGAGAAGCTTTTGACATAATGATTATATCATCCACAAAAAGCAAATGTAGAATCTTTATAAGCCTGGAAACCTTAATACATGTCAGCTTTCCTTCAGTATGGGATTTTTTAAGAGATAGGCTCAGTGCTTCCATCACAAGAATGAAAAGCAACGACGATAGTGGACAACCCTGTCTGAGGCCTCTTCCACTCTAGAAGAAATTTGTTGATTCACCATTGATCAAAACAGAAAATGTCACTGAAGAGACACATCCCATGATCCAGTTAGTTGTAAGCAAGCATAAACCACTTTGGAGGAGGCTTAGGCGGAGGAAATCTCAATTAATACAATCGTATGCCTTCTTTAAATCAAGATTTAGGATAATAGCTTGTAGGTTTTTCATCTTAATACTGTGCAAACACTCTTGGGTTGTGCCTATAGCATCTAGGATCTGCCTCCCTTTAAGAAAGCCCAATTCTTCCTCAAACAGAGCCTGGGACAGAATTGGTCTAATCTTCTTTGCTAATATTTTTGAAATAATCTTATACCACAAGTTACACAGTGCAATTGACCGAAAATCTCCCAAGGTTGATGGACAATTGAATTTTGGAATAAGCGCGATAAAAGTCGATTTTAGCGCCTTATTAACTGCTCTAGTAACTCTAGATTCCTCCACAGCTTCGAGCAAGTCCTGCCCAACAAGCTAAAAAAAAAATAGAAAGAACTCCACTGTCCACCCGTCGAGCCCTGAACTTTTGTCCTTGGCAAAACCTTTCAGAACCTCAAGAAATTATGCATTGGTACAAGGCCTCTCGAAGGTATCAAATCCATCATATTGGACGATTCTTGGAAAGAGTCTAACCAATTTGATCTTATCTATAATGGAAGTTTGCCCAGTATCCTTAAAAAAGGATTTGAAGAAACCCTTAGTTGTTTCCTTTATATTCTCCTACCTTCAATGTACACAGCCTGAATCATCCTTTATTTCCCATAAGTGCATTTTGTTTCTTCTATAGGTAGCAAATCGGTGGAAAAACTTGGTATTGTTTTCACCACTTTTGATCCAGATTGCTCTGCTTTTTTGGCGCCAATGCTCCTCTTCAGCAAGTAGCAGCTTCTTGTGTTCCACCTCTAATGGTTTTATACGGAAATCTATCTCTTGACAATCCACAACCTATGCCTTCCATAAATAAAGTGTAGAAAGGGCTTCTTCTAGAGTTTCCAAAGCTAGCTTTTCCTATAATATTTTTTCCATGGACGAGATCTTTACTCAAGATTTAAGAAATTTCAATTTCCTTACTAACCGACTTTGAGCCCCCTCCTCCTTATTGGCTTGTAGCGTTTCCCACACCTATTTAACCAATGAAACAAACCTCTCATCTCGTAGCCAGTCTGGATTGAATTTGAAAGGTTGTGCAACCCTCGGGAAACCAGAGCCCAATTGTAACAAAACAGGGAAATGATCGGATATACAGGGTTATTCCACCCATGTCCTGAAATGATCAAAAGACAAAAGTAGATCCTCTGATACTAAAACCCTATCAAGCCTTTTTAGAATTTCATCCACTCCACATCTTCCATTTCTCCAGGTTGGAGTCACCTCATCTGGCAAAATGTCGATTAGTTGATTTCTAAGGAACATTTCTTTGAAGAAGGCCGCCAACAGATCTAATAATGCAATCACCCCCCAGACTTCAACATCACTAGATGTGAAGTTTAAATCCCCTGTGATAATTAGATCACCCTTTTCCAGCAATCCCAAACATTCCATTGCTCGGTGCACGAACCATATACATTTAAAAATTTGATCCTTCTTTTCTCAGATACAGAGAGACCTGACAATAATATACCGCCACAACTTAAAAAGGGCATTAAAATAAAAACCTTTGAGTCCCATGCTACTAGAAGTCCACCTGACTTCCCTAAAGAATTTACAGCACAAACCATCCAATATAGTCTAAAAGAGTTCACAAACAGTCGAGCCTTTTCCTCGGAAACTAGAGTCTCTTGTAGGAAGAGGATATCGGGAGATGTTTTGGACAATAGTCTTCTCATGGAGGTCACTTTTAGGGGTCCTCCTACCCCTCTAATATTCAGGGAGAGGAGGATCATGATTTTATCCGTGTAAGGACTTTCATGCCTCTAAGCGCCCCCTGATCTAAATGAGAATCCAAATGATGTGCCGAAAAAGAAAGGTTGGTACCCAAATTCTTATGGGCACTCCTGGTTTTTATTGGAGAGACATCCAAACCGAGGCCTCGTGACCATGCTAAATCCATCCCAGTAGGATCTCCATAACTAGTAGATGCCCCTAGGGTTCCACTGAACTCAAAATCCTTGTAAACTTACTTACCCAGATACGTCAGGAGAGGAATTGGCTCAATGACCTCCCTAATGGGTGGAACCAAAGTGTTTATCAAACTATGAAAGACTAGGTCACTAGCTACAACACTTGTAGACCTCAAGTCTGAACAGCATGCTTCGACAAAAGTTTTGGGTGGAAGTTTCGTCGACAAAGGCTCAAGGGAGGCCAGGAACTTGGGTATGGGATCCACACTATCCACTACGAGATATGGAATAAAAAAAGTAGGTTCAACAACCTTCCCTGTGACAGATCCCAATTGTGGTAACCTTTCTGACGTGAAAGTGTTATCTGGGTGCTCCCTCTCCCAAGCAGTCAAAGAAAAATAAAGAGACGGGCACAGTGTCTTGAGCTTACCAACAAAGGTGGAGGCCGAAAACCCTGGTGCATCCTCATCACTCGAAGAGGCTTTGCCCCCAAAATCCTGTGAGTCCTCCACATCCATGTAGAGATCCTTTGACTGGTCCTCCCAAGACTCGTTCGGGTCAGACGACCACTGAGTTGAAAGGAAATATTTACGCAGGTGGCCAGTCTATCTACAGAGGGAGCAACGAAATGAATGCGTCAACGTTTGAGAATTAAGCTCCCACCGTCAAAGTCCTAGAACTTACCTAAAATGAGCTCTGTATCCTCGAGAGATTTGAAAACGAACCTTATCCATCCTCTCGGTAAAGACAACACCTACGGAGAGTACACTAAGACTGGTTCCCAGATACTCGCCATCCAAGCATCCAACGGTCTTTTGCAGCGAGACCTGTAGGCATATCTCCCCACTAGCGCACAAATAGATAGAGTGCAAGAGTCCTTTAAGCCCATGCCCACCCCCATCACCATCCTCCTCTTAGTTTTTTTCGGCTTCCACGCACTCACAACTTGTTTCGCAAACCCCCTCTGTGATGGATAACGACCTCCCAAAGAACCCTCAGTCTGAATGCTAGGAAGCTTTGAGAATTCAAAGAGCTTTACACCCTCTACACCAGAGTTAATACCCGACCCATTGTTCTTCCGGGCGAAACCTACCCCCTCCTTACTACCCAAACCTACAGGAAAGTTTCCCTGTGAGTGAAAAGTGGTTCTACAAGGTTGTGACGAGCACTGCTTACCAGCTAATGGAGACTTCTTTGTATCCGAGGAGATAACCAGAGGCGCATTTAAGCTGGCATTTATGTTGCAACTACCAACATTAACCCTACACAACTCGTCAACCGAGGAGAAAAGACCTTTCTTCTCCCAAAGCTCCTCGTCAGCCGCACCCATGAGTGCGTTGACCTCACAGTCCATGCCAAGTCCACCACCAACCTCCCGATAGCCTACCACCTTAGTTATGATGTTGAATCATGGCAATAAAGACAATTAATTGTGTTAAATCTCATTAATGAAGGGAAGGATAGATGGGGGGGATAATCAAGGACCCTTGTCAAATCGAAGAATCTCCCCCTGCTTCCACCAAAGTTGCTTCTCTACGCAACGTACTAGCTCACAGAAAATTTTAAAAATGGTGGACCCAACGAAAACCAAGTCCACCATCTGCCATAGTTGGGGGCTTTCTCTCTTGTAACACTGCCATTAAACCTGCATCTATATTTTTTGTATGGATGCTCAACATAGCTCGTTCAACAAAATAACCTACTTTATTGATTCTAAATAGGGACATGTATATAATACCCAACTCAAATCCATTTGTGATCTTTTAAATACTTAAAAAAGTTACTTTCTTTCTGACTTATGCTTGTGCTAGCCAGGTTGAAATCACTGACAAGGTTTCACATCTCAGCGTCCAACTGGTGCTTGCCAAATTAGATGTACTCGTGTACTGCTGCTTGTTGTTGGGTATTGAAAACCACTATCGTGCATTAAATGTTGATAGAACTCCGAATTAAAATCTGTCAATGGGTATAGAAAACCATTATCGTGCATTAAATGATGAAAAAACTTTGTCGTCGAATTTGGAGTTTGAATGTATCACTTGACAGAACATGTACTGACACAAATTTAAAATTCGCATCAACTATAGAAAACCATTATCAAATGCAAATGTTCATAGACCTATGTCGTTGGTTGTGCAATAAGACTTTCAATTTTATATCCAATAGTAATAGAGATAAACAATATTAATTTTATTATTTAATTGAAAAAATACAAACTATTATGTTAAACTTTAGAAAAATAAATWAAAAAWAATAATACCTGATCAACCATGAACTAATCACTATAATCCCAGGCCTYCGATAGGGACTAATAATAATAACTAATATTAATTCAAATAAGCATTTCAAAATGTAAAATATATCTATATCAAACAACAGTGAGATTAACAATAAATACGTATATCGAATAAGCGAAAAAAGCATTTGAACAATTCAAATATAMCAAATATAAATATGGTTAAACATASTTATTAAAAAAAACTATAAGTAAAACATAAAGATGTGTATAATCTATATAATATAACCATAAGCAATATGTACATATCCACAAAATAAAATAATAAAATAATATTGAATTTGATTAGTTAAGTTTACTAAATAATTTAATAAATTTATTTCAAGAACATAAATTCTTGTGTATCCATGGCTATATAGAACAACAATTACTACATATATCCATATGTCAAATGTGTATGTAAAGTCATACATGTAAAGCATAGCTATATAGAACAATAATTACTACATATATCCATATGCAAATGTGTATGTAAAACATATCCATATTACGCATCATTAAGAATATGAATAGCTATAAGCATTTCAACAGTAAAATATAATAAAAATAGATATATGCCCAAAGAAGTTATGCATCAAAATAAACTATAATTTTTTAATTTTTTTTTGTATATTTATATAATAAAATCATAAATCATATATACATATTTGTCGTGATTGTCTAGGACGTTAAAACAAATCTTATGATTGTTCACCTCATGAGAGTGTGCAACACTATGATGGTTTTTAGTTGGTTACTTGGCACACCAAGAATATTTCATCTAGACTACACCTCTTCACCTAGAACATACCCATACTCTGTTCTAGGCTACCAACAAGTGGCATTCCTACTTTAGTGCAACTCTTGCTTACTTAGACAATTGTTAACACGGTTTAACACTTAGTCTTATTTAAGCATGCATTCATGAACAAGAGAACAACTACAGAACAAAAACAAAGACAAATACATAAACAGTTCGGGCGGCACAAACCGTGCCTAACACCTGGATAAGACTTTGTTATTGCGAAACAATTATAATGAGCACTATCGACTCGGTTTACAACACGACAGAGTCAAACAACTCGCCCCACCTCACCAAGACACTCAAGAACAAATATATCACCACAAGACTCTATGTCGCAACCGTCTTTGCAACTTTCAATGGTGCACCTCAGACGTGCCCACATCCGCAGACTTGTTGTCGTTTCATTTCCACAAACTTTCACCAAGCTAACATAGATTTTGGTTCTGCCTCACACATGCCTCCACAAACCTGCATTTTCAAACTTCCCTGAAACCTTTCAAAACATCCAACCCTTGGCTACTTGTCTTCCATCTTGGCAACTTTACCTCAATTCGTTGCCACAAAGTTGCCTCAAACGTGCTCCCCAAATATCTTTCCAAAATGCTCTATGTTTCCTCTTGGTTATGTTCCCTTGCTCTTATAGGTGCACCCTTGCTCTTATAGGAGCTCCAAGGGTCACTTGTGTGAAACGATGTGTCTCTTGGGTGTGTCACGCCCCTTTGCGATCCTGCACTCAACCAACTTATCGTGCACGTCCATGGACCTGCTGTGCCAATCTAAATCACATGCGCCCATCAATCATTTGTCTCTTGGACCAGCAAGTCCCATCCTTTGGCGCGCACCCTCTGCCTTGTGCGCTCTTCGTGTCGATCGTCGTGACTCCTCATGAGTGTGTCGATGGGGTTGTACAACTTATCCAGTGCACACATGTTGTTGAGGGTAGATGAGTCCACTCCTTGGGCATGCTCCCGAGTTACCTCACCCTTGTCCAAGAGTAACCCAAGTCTTCGTCAAACATTCTAAAGCAAGTAAGGTGTGTGCCCCCTTGGTGACGCGTGTCACCCTTGTGCGCCCAAGGTGTTTCTGCCCACACCCAAACATCTTCGTTTATCCAACTGACCACTCTTCCTTGTGCTTTCTATCTGTCAGTCATCGAATCTACCCAAGGAGCGTGCGCAATCAGTGGGTGTTGCAGGAGACCCTTACATCCTCCCCCACTCCAAGTTGTTGTCGTCCCTATCAAGATCCATCTACTTCCATGGCATATCTTCCTATCTCTGGATCTCGTCACCGCTCAATGTTTGTTACTTCCTCAACCATTGTCAACAAGGATAACTCCCCTCGGGAAGTTTCATGAGTCTACAAAGTGTCAATGCCTTTTGACTTGTTGTTACTTCCATACTTCGGTCTGTTTGCCAATGATTTCGTGAATTGGATCACCTTATGACTTTGGTTGTTTGGGTAGTTAATCCAATCGTTGCACCCCTGCCTCAAGAACTCACATCTTTTACATATAAACATTTGTTTCTATTTGCAATCTCGTCACATTCACAACTCTTCATTTCCTCTTATCTGTCAAGTCACCCACTACGTTCTCAACAATTTTCACCAAGACACCTCCTCAAGGTGCCGCATTGGCCTCGTTGCTTCTCACCGAGACAACGAGCCAACATGCTGCGTCTAGTTTGAAGGTGAAGGGGGATGGTCGGTTGGGCCATCTCCCTCATCTCCAATCTGTCCCCGTATGATCGATGAAGTGTCACCATACTTTTGTTATATGTACATAAGAAATGGTACACTTGAACCAATCTTGCCTTCACACTCTTCCATGAGTCGTTCTAGCTCAGGGCCATAAGACCATTCACCATGTCCAAGTTTGCTAGAGG
>SNQJ01S0150849.1:10801-23163 GCA_010110895.2 Picea sitchensis
TACTTAGACAATTGTTAACACGGTTTAACACTTAGTCTTATTTAAGCATGCATTCATGAACAAGAGAACAACTACAGAACAAAAACAAAGACAAATACATAAACAGTTCGGGCGGCACAAACCGTGCCTAACACCTGGATAAGTCTTTGTTATTGCGAAACAATTATAATGAGCACTATCGACTCGGTTTACAACACGACAGAGTCAAACAACTCGCCCCACCTCACCAAGACACTCAAGAACAGATATGTCACCACAAGACTCTCTGTCGCAACCGTCTTTGCAACTTTCAGTGGTGCACCTCAAACGTGCCCACATCCGCAGACTTGTTGTCGTTTCATTTACACAAACTTTCACCAAGCTAACATAGATTTTGGTTCTGCCTCGCACATGCCTCCACAAACCTGCATTTTCAAACTTCCCTAAAACCTTTCAAAACATCCAACCCTTGGCTACTTGTCTTCCATCTTGGCAACTTTACCTCAATTCGTTGCCACAAAGTTGCCTCAAACTTGCTCCCCAAATATCTTTCCAAAATGCTCTATGTTTCCTCTTGGTTGTGTTCCCTTGCTCTTATAGGTGCACCCTTGCTCTTATAGGAGCTCCAAGGGTCACTTGTGTGAAACGATGTGTCTCTTGGGTGTGTCACGCCCCTTTGCGATCCCACACTCATCCAACTTATCGTGCACGTCCATGGACCTGGTGTGCCAATCTAAATCACATGCACCCATCAATCGTTTGTCTCTTGGACCAGCAAGCCCCATCCTTTGGCGTGTGCCCTCTGCCTTGTGCGCTCTTCGTGTCGATTGTCGTGACTCCTCGTGAGTGTGTCGATGGGGTTGTACAACTTATCCAGTGCACACATGTTGTTGAGGGTAGATGAGTCCACTCCTTGGGCATGCTCCCGAGTTACCTCACCCTTGTCCAAGAGTAACCCAAGTCTCCGTCAATCATTCTAAAGCAAGTAAGGTGTGTGCCCCCTTGGTGACGCGTGTCACCCTCGTGCGCCCAAGGTGTTTCTGCCCACACCCAAACATCTTCGTTTATCCAACTGACCACTCTTCCTTGTGCTTTCTATCTGTCAGTCATCGAATCTACCCAAGGAGCGTGCGCAATCAGTGGGTGTCGCGGGAGACCCTTACATCCTCCCCCACTCCAAGTTGTTGTCGTCCCTATCAAGATCCATCTACTTCCATGGCGTATCTTCCTATATCTGGATCTCGTCACCGCTCAATGTTTGTTACTTCCTCAACCATTGTCAACAAGGATAACTCCCCTCAGGAAGTTTCATGAGTCTACAAAGTGTCAATGCCTTTTGACTTGTTGTTACTTCCATACTTCGGTTTGTTTGCCAATGATTTCGTGAATTGGATCACCTTATGACTTTGGTTGTTTGGGTAGTTAATCCAATCGTTGCACCCCTGCCTCAAGAACTCACATATTTTACATATAAACATTTGTTTCTATTTGCAATCTCGTCACATTCACAACTCTTCGTTTCCTCTTATCTGTCAAGTCACCCTCTACGTTCTCAACAATTTTCACCAAGACACCTCCTCAAGGTGTCGCATTGGCCTCGTTGCTTCCCACCGAGACAACGAGCCAACATGTTGTGTCTAGTTTGAAGGTGAAGGGGGATGGTCGGTTGGGCCATCTCCCTCATCTCCAATCTGTCCCCATATGATCGATGAAGTGTCACCATACTTTTGTTATATGTACATAAGAAATGGTACACTTGAACCAATCTTGCCTTCACACTCTTCCATGAGTCGTTCTAGCTCAGGGCCATAAGACCATTCACCATGTCCAAGTTTGCTAGAGGAGGAATTGGCCCCTTCCTTGGTTCTCTTCCACCAAGGTTGTTGTGTCTCCCTCTTGTCCTCTTAGTCTATGGATGGTTTCTACTCCTATTCAATGAACTACTCCAACATCTTTGTTTTTGCGACTTCCTCTGATTTTTGTCGCCACTTGTTGACTTCCAAACAGAAATCAGCCAAGTCATCCATTATCTTAGCCAAATCTCCACATATCTCTTCAACATCGGCAAGTCTTCATTCCACTGACACAAACTTCCTTTCGTTCTTCATGTTATACTATCTAACCATCACCCCACATCGTCCAATTTCGTCTCCACAAGGTGGCTTGATCTGGTTGTTTGCATCAACCATCTGCAAGGAAGACATCCACGTGCCTCCTCCCTTCCTCCTTATGGTTGGGATCAAGCATGGAGTCTGTCATGAGAAAATGGCCAAATTGTTCATGTGAGTAATTGGTGCAACCTTTTGCTTCCTCCTAAACTCTTGTCCTAAAACGACTTCAAAATCATCCATGGGAACAATGGTGAAACTTGTCTTTCCACTCCAGTCACCAAGTTGCAATGAGATGTCCTTGGCCACACCAACGACTCTCTCCACGCCTGCATTGACTATCTTGAAGGTTGTCTGCGTCAGTTCATGTTGCAACCCAAGTCTTTGCACCATGTATTCCCTCAAGAAGTTATGAGTTGCCCCATTGTCCACTATGGATAACACTGACTTCCCATTGAGTTTGACCTACACATAGCAAAGTTTTGTCTTGTATTGCTCTTGGATCTCCATCGATTCACCCTCCATGACAACGTTCAAGACCTGGAAGATTCCAAATAATGGGTTGTCTACCTTCTCCAAAGCATTCAACTTTTGTTTCAAGGGACAATTCTTTGCATAGTGCTCCTTGGCACAAATACAACACAAAATTGACTTGTTTTCTTTCATTGTGTCAATTTTCTTGGAATTGTCTTTGTTGCCCTTGGACGACTTCGTTTTTCCCTTGTCCTTATTTTTCCCCTTCCCTTGTTGTTTCTTCTCACCTTGGGTGTCCTCACTATTTCTAAGACCTGTCCTCGGTTCTCCCCGAAAGTCCAATTGTCTGTCTGCTACGATGATTGTTGTTGCAATGGTTTGCACGTTCTATAACCGCAACTCACTCTGCACTTATGGTTGCAGACAATTCATCAAGTGGAAAAGTTTGTCTTCTTCTGATATGTCCTTGATCTCCAACATGAGCCCTGTGAACTCCTTGATGTAGGCTTGGATCTTACCAAAGTGCTTGAGACCCAACAACTGATTTCTTGTGATCCATGCTTGGTTTCCCGGTCCAAACTATGCCTTCAAGGCCTCCCTCGTCTCTGCCTAGTTTTCAATCTTCTCAACGGTTCTCCCAGCTTCTAATTCTCCTGCTTGGTTCCTCCACTAAAACTTAGCGGTTCCTGTCGAGAACATCGTTGTAGCATTCACCTTGGCTTTGTCTGAATTTCCATTTAGTTGCTCCAAGTATTGTTCAATGTCCCAAAAGAAGTTTCCCTACAACTTAACATTGTGAGTTCCGTCATATGGCTCAGGTTCCTTTATCTTGATCCTCATTGGCATGACAACACAACTTTGTTCGTTAGCCAAAGATCTCTTCAATAGTGCCATGGTGTCATCTTGGTCTCTCAACTTCTAAGTTACTTCGACAAGTGCATCCTCTGTTGCCTCGAGTCTACCCTGAATGTGATTCATCAAGGTATAGATCATCAGATATGCAATTGACTAGCACTCCTGAATGGCTTTTTTAAACCCACGCTTCATCTTTCTCATCTCGTAATCCATCTGATGGACAATTCTTTCCAATGTAGCAATATAATCCTTCATCTTTCCAATCTTGGGCTCCCATTTGGTGTCATTGTCATCATCCATGGATGGCCCTCCAAGTGCCTTCACTTTACTTGTGAATGATTCATCCAAGGCACCCAAGAGTTTGTCTCAAGAATTTGTCAAAATTCTACAATTAGCTCTGCGGTTACTTTTGTGGTTAGGTCTGCGACAGTCCTGTGTTTCGCCTTGCTCAAGGAGAGTGCCCAAGTTTGCCCAGAAGTTTCAACCTTGTTCACAACTTGGCCATGTCACAACCCACCAATTCTGAGCTCATGTTGCTTCTGCGATGGGTCGAACCATTGTCAAACCCTCAACAAACCTGCGCCCAGGCTATTTCACCAAAAAAGTGTGCCCCTCTCTCACCATTGTTTTGGCTACAATACCGGTGAAGATCGCCAAACTATCTTTTTTCTCTGATACCACCTTTCACAACCCCATAGGACACCCAAATGAATATTACGATCGTTCACCTTCCAAGAGCATGTGGCACCATGACAGTTCTCACTTGGTTTCTTGACACACCAAGAATACTTCATATGGGCTACGCCTCTTCACCTAGAGCATACCAAAACTCAATTCTAGGCTATCGGCGAGTCACACTCCTACTCTTGTGCAACTCTTGCTTACTTAAACAATTGTTAGCACAATTTAACACTCAGTCTTATTTAAGCATGCATTCATGAACAAGAGAACAACTGCAGAACAAAAACAAATACAAACACATAAATAGTTCAGGTGGCACAAACCATGCCTAACACCCGGCTAAGTCTTTGTTATTGTGAAACAGTTACAATGAGCACTATCGGCTCGATAAACAATAGAGCAGAGTCAAATAACTCACATCACCTCACCAAGACACTCAAGAACATATCCATCACCACAAGACTCTTTGTCACAACCGTCTTCGCAACTTCTTGTGGTGCACCTCAAACATGCCCACAACCATAGACTTGTTGTTGTTTCATTTCCACAGACTTTCACCAAGATTACACAGATTTCAGTTATGCCTCACACATGTCTCCACAGACCTGTGTTTTCAGACTTCCCCAAAACCTTCCAAAACGTCCAACCCTTGGCTACTTGTCTTCCATCTTGGAAAATTTACCTCAGTTCGTTGTCGCAAACTTGCTCCCCAAATCTCTTGCCAAAATGTTCTATGTTTCCTCTTGGTTGTGCACCCTTTCTCTTATAGGAGCTCCAAGGGCCACTTGTGTGAAACATTGTGTCTCTTGGGTGTGTCGCACCCATTCGCAATCCCACAGTCAACCAACTTGTCACGCCCTTCCATGGACCCAGTGCGCCCATCCAAAGCCCGTGCACCCATCAATCGTACGTCTCTTGGACCGACGCATGCCATTTGCCTTGTGCGCTCTTCATGTCGATCACTGTGACTCCTTGTGAGTGTGTCGATGGGGTTGTCCAATCTATCCAACACTCCCATGTTGTTGAGGGTAGACGAGTATGTTCCTTGGTCATGCTCCTAAGTTGTCTCACTCTTGCCCATACGAAATCCAAGTCTTCATTAATCGTTCTAAGGGACGTAATGTGTGTGCCCCCTTGGTGTCGCCCGTCACCATCGTGCACCCAATGTTCTCTTGCCCACACCCAAACGTCTTTTTTTTCCCAACCGACCACTCTTCCTTGTTCTCATTGTCCATCCATCCTCGAATATTCCCAAGGAATGCACACGCTCGATTGGTGTCATGGGAGACCCTTACAATATCCACAAAATAATAATAGGTCCAAGTGGTGCCCATATGAATAATATAAGTAGTAATAGGACTTGTATTGGTACTAGTACTGAAACAACCACCACCACCAAGATCACTGCCATCAACATCACCATTGAAATAGTCACCACCACCACCATCACTAGCACATGCATCACCACCACCCTCACCGTCATCATGACCACGCTTAGAATGATGCCTTTTGATCTCTTGTAGAATTTGACATTGTGTGCATTGTAGTGCATTCCACACAATGAGAATATGCAAAAATGAATTGGTAATATCATGTTGTATGCCACCAAGGATATATGCATAATCTTGTCTAACATACTCGACAATGGTACTTGCTTACCCCAAATGTTGCGAGTAAGTCACATCCATGAGTAGCAACTTTATCAGAATCTAGTTCTGGCCCAACCCATACAATCCCTCCTAGGTGATCCACTAAAAGGGAACACATGGCTCACTTGCCTCATTTAGGGGTGGTGCATCCCCTGTTGGCTAGCACCTTTAAAGTAATCAACAAAACTAAATTGTAAAACATAAGAATAATCTTTCTACATGCATGCACATAGATCAAATATGGTGGAAGTTAATTATCTTAACTAAAATAGATATAAACATAATTACCTCTATCCTTTACTCGCTCACCAAAGTAAAGGGTAGCTTTTAAATCAGTGGTGAATTCATGCTTGCATGTGGATATGGTAAAATATTCAATGTGGGCTCAAGATGCCCAAGCATATCAATCACTAAACAAAGTATGCCCCAACATCGTTGTATCAGTTGCCTCAGATTGAGTATTAGGAAATCTCTCAAAAAATTATGTAGCAACTCAAAAGCATAAGGGAATATGAATCTCCCACCAATGCAAATTATTTATATGAAGTCCAATGAACGACAAAAACATCTAAAAAATATCATGATCATGGGTGTAGTGCCTAATAATCTAATCAATGTAGTATAAGATATTATAGTTTATTTGCTTCCCATCATCAATAAAAGAGATTAATGCATAAAGGATAATGTTGATTGCCCTCACATCCTATGCTCAAACATGAGAATAAAGAGATGCCATTTGATAATCTTATTTTCCCCAACTAAAACTACCTCCTTGCTACAATACTTTGCATGTATTCCATTTTCATAACAACAATGACATGGTCAATCAAACTAGGTAAATTGGGAGAAACCTTCCCTTTCGTGATAATCAAGTGATAAAATATGTATCATCCTTTGATGATATAAACTAGTTGTCCACCCGAAGTTGAAATGCTCAACGACCTTGATCTCATTAACACACAAAGTGGTGCATGAAATTATTCAACTTTAATAACATTGCCTCCTCCGCATATTTTAAAAGTCTAAAATATCAAAGGAGTGAACATGTCTCACAAGTCATGAAATTTCTCACCTTTAACAAGTGTTGCATGGTAGCATAGTCCCTTCCAGATTGGAATGCGAATAAATGCACTGCTATGGCGGGATCAAGGGAGAAATAGAAGTCTTAAACAACAGAGACACGTGGGAAGCAACTTGAAGTACATGTGGTATCCATGTGGAGGATGACTCGTGCCAGTGTGTCACACGCTATCCATAAGACATTGGGTTGGTAGATGACCCCCAAAGAACCTCCCGACTTAGTTAATCATAATATTATATTAATATGTGGTTAATATGCGAACAAGCCAGTTTTTTCTTGGGGTGTGTATAGTTCAAACATGGGACTTAGAAAATTTCCATCTCAATGACTTGAAATAAAGGTTCCTGGAAAAAATGACTAGGAATCACACACATTAAACACTCAAATATAATAAACACAATTTCCTGACATCCAACATAGTTGAAGAAGAAAAAAAATAGCATTCTGATTTGAAATTTATCAAAAATTAATAATGTATGTTACATATTTTTGGAATCTATTCCATATTTCTAGAAATTTAAATGCGTTTGTCATATAGACTGGCATAGGGGCTCTCGCGGACCATTAAATAAATAAGTACAAGAAATAGGATTGTAGAAAGAAGAAGTGCGCGATGGTAGAGAGGAAGACCTGAAAACAAGAAATTGGAAGTTTTGAGACTGTGGTTAGAGATTTCTATTTAAAGACGTAAAATAAATGGATTGATAAATAAAGCAAGATGTGATCACTATAGACTTACTATGAAGATGATGTATTTTTGTTGCTCTCATCAACAACCACTGGAATCGTGCCAACCGATTGTTTCCCTTCGTCGGTGAGCTTGTCCATTCTCCTTTGGATCCATTCTTCAATGTAGCTTCTCATGGGGGCCACGTTGATTTCATTCTGGATTTATATGTAAAGCTCGTTTTCTAATTTCCTTAGATCCATAGAAATATTATGCATAGCATGTTCAATTTCTTTATTGTGTGCCAAATAGTCCACTATCCAGTTCTCGACGTCATATTCACCATATTCAAGGATGTCGTAAAACTTTTCTAAAGACAACCCCTTTAAAATATCAAGTTTTTCATCAAAGGCTTGCTTGGTTAAGGACAAGGATTTGACGATTAAGTTTGGGTCTTGAACCTCGTTAGTACTTCCGGCTAAGTCTATTTGGATCAAGTTTCTGAATAATAATTATTTCTCTGATATGGCTTGTTCACATGATTCGACAATGAGCTGCAGGTTCTTAACTTTCTCTTTCTGGCATGCTTTCAATTGTTTGATCTGCTTTGGGGAGGGGAGATCCTCTTGTCTTCTTTTCAGATCCGAGTTGTTGATGGCATGGTTGGAAAAAGGGATCATCATCTGTAGATATAAACGCTCTTCATTTTTAAAATTTGTCTGCAAATGTTCGTGCAAATCATTTGATCTCGTTCGAAAGGAAGCTATATTTTGTGATGTTTCCCAGGCTTCAGTAAATAGTTACATTCTTTTCTTGATATTCTTCTCTACATAGCCTCTACAGGATGTGAGGAAGCTAGAGGATCCTTTCAACTTGGATGCATGGGTGGCAGGCACGGTTTTTTCTAAAGGACTGGCAAACACTGCGGTAGGAATGAAAGGCTCCTCCAATTCCTTGATTTGGTCGTTCAATATGGCATTCTCCGCTTCAATTCCTCCAATGGAATCATCAAGAGCATCAACGGTTGTGCGATGAAATCAAGAGATTTGGGATGGATGCATTTTCCTAAGGTTAATCTTTAAACAAGATTTCCCTTTCCTATTAGTTACATCTCTCTTTTCAATAATTACATTTTTAGATTGGTTGTCAAAAACAACGCTCTGGAATACGAAGGATTCATCTTCATCAAAAATATTGGTCTCAACTATTTCCATTGTAGAACTATGGTGCATCGTGTCTGTGGGAGGATTGACTTTGCGAAACACAACATCCACAGAAGTTTCAAGTTGCATGTCCTCACTTTCAATTTCGGGCTCTTTCGCCTGCCCTACAATGTTTTTTCTCTTCTTCGTCAGGGGAATCTTGTGAGAACTGTCATTTTTTCCGTGAGGAGGGTTCTTATCTCCTCCTCCATTTGAATATTTTTGGGTTTCTTTCTTACTAGGGTGGGCCATTGAAGCGATGCTCTATGATGTCGTGCTCTTGGGAGTGTTGGCCGGGGACTGGACATTCTTCTCACTGGAGCCTTTTCCCTGTTGTCTGTACAATTCAGTTGCGCTTTGCAATGTCTCTATGCCACAATCGTCAGAAGCAGGAGTGTTGTCGTCACTGTCTCTGTCTTCGGTCAGGCGTCTATGGATAAAAGAGTTGCTAAAGCCAACTGATAGTAAATGTTCTCGAAAAATCCCCTTAGGGTCGAACCCTCTTAGCCTTTCAACATATTTTAGGTTCAAGTTCTTGAAATGGCCTGCGAATTTGTCAATCTTGTTGACGTTTCGGAACATGAAGTCCCCGACTTTCCAGGGCAGAGGAATGAACTGTTTTTTTCTCTTGCCATGGAAAAAATGCAACCAGTAGTTGTATTGCCTTGCTATTTTTGTAACAAACATCTTGTCTGTGATGTGACATGGAAGAAAAGCATGATTTTCCTTGGAGCCAAAGATCATCATTACACTATAATTTTCCTTTCGTTTAAGTGTTCCCTTCCTATCCAAAAACTTGGTTGCCTAGCCAGATATCCGGGGAGCATCCTTTCCTAACAATAAATCTTTGAAAACCGAGACAAAGTCATTGAAAACCTCATAAAAACAATGGGAGGCCTTGTGGAGGCACAAGGCCTGGTACCAGAATGTTACTGGGTCGAATTCATAGTTTATTTTCTTGGACAAAGACAGTTTTGGAAATGGACAGCAATGCGCTATTGCGAAAATCAAGTAGGATGACATATAAAATTTATTCTCTTCTTTGAATCATGACAGTTGGTAACAAATTTCAATGGAAATCAGCTTCCCCCAACAAAAAATGAATTGTTCCTTGATTGTGAAGCACAAAATATAAAGAACTGTGCAAGAAATGCTTGTCGTGGATTCCTGTCTCGTTATTCTTGTAAACAACCAAGCAATTTCCTGGAATGGATTTCTAAAGGAACTGACCTGCAACTTTGCGATATCTTCAGGAACTGTTATCGGGTCGTCGAGGAACACGGGCAAGAGGTCCAACCCGTTATCATGTCTTTCTAGGAACTGCTTGCAGTCTTGTCCTTTGAAGGTCAATGTTGGCTCCGACAATCTTAACATCTTGCGGAAGACCTAAAGTGACAAAGAAACAAGAGAATGGTCGCGCAGTGGAATAATTCTTTGGCTTGAAATATATTTTTCGGTGCACCAAGAGACCACCTTCTTACAGTCAAAAACCTCAGGGATGCATCTTGCACGAGCGATTCCAGAGGTCCAAATCACTTCGTTTTGGGAGGAATGGGATGAATAGTAAGAGAATGCCCTGGACCACTGGAAGTTATGGTCCTCACGTCCGAAAATATTCACTGTATCTCCACAGAACTGTTGTTGAGCTGCTGCCATAAGTTTATGAGAATGTTCGTTTGCTCCAAATGATGTTTGAAATGAAGAGTTGGAAGGGATAATATAACCCTGTGCAAATCTTGGTCCAATGCGTGTGAATGGGAGATCTCCTCGAGCCTTTCGCTCATTAATGACAATCTCGACGATTGTTTCATAATGTGATGTTAGCATTAAAGACTAGTAATTGCATACCTAGAAGTGCGAAGATGGCAGGTACGACAGTGAGAAATTAAGGATTGAAGATTTCGTGAATGGGCCAACGTGACGACTCGTGTTTGAGATGAACAATCAGAAGGGATAATATAACTCTCCGTAGATCTTTGTTTAATGTGTATTAATGGGATATCTCCTCGACCGTTTTGCTCATTAATGAGAATGTTGACAGTTCCTGCATGGTGAGTTGTTAGCATGAAAGGTTACTAATTGCATATTAAGAAAGAAGTATGAAGGTTGCGAGGATGGGAAAAGAGCAATTAAGGAGTGTCTAATTATCGAAAGCGGTCGGGCAGGCTTCAAAATAGGCTTACAAGGTACAACCGTTAGAGGTGAGGCCCCGCGGGTCAAATTGTATGTCTCAAAACTTTTTGAGTGAAAAACACATAACATGGAACAGGGCATGATGGGACAGTCCAGAGAGAAATTTGTATATCACAGAACTCCGGGTATTGTTTGTAGGCCACAGAACAATGGAAGCGCAATTGTGAGCCCGCCTATCCGGGAACCCGCAATCGAAAAAGTGGCTTAAGTATGGAATAGGGAAATGGCTGGTCGGACTCGTTTTTGCTAATATATTGAAATTTGTAATAGATATCCCATTACCTAAAAAGATCTTTTCTGCATGTCTCTGGGCAAGTTATGTGGCGATAGTCAATGTGACTGTCTCGTCGATCCTTTTGCTTTTTAATGATGATCTATACGGTTGTTGCATGATGAACTGTTAGCATTAAACCTTGGTCGTTGCATACTTTGAAAGAAGTGCGAAGGTGGCGGGCACAGTAAACAGTGACTAAGAATTGGAAATTTCGTGAACCCACCAACTCGAGGATCCGCAAAAGAGATTCCATGAAATTGGCAAGTATGGAAAGTGATCGGACGGGCTTCAAACTAGGGTGACAATGGTTCCCCAGGAGACGTGACTTCCCGAGGGTCAAATTGTATGCCTCGAAACTTGAGTGCAAAATGTGTACCATGGAAGAGGGGACGTTGTGGGAGTCCGGCGATCAATTTGTATATCGCAGAACTGTGGGAGATCTCCTTGAGCCTTTCGCTCATTAATGACATGTTTAAGGTTCATGCATGACGAAGTGTTAGCATTAAAGCTTACCAATTGCATATCTAGAAAGAAGTAGGAAGGTGGCGGGGATAGGGAACAACAATTAAGGAATGGCTAATTATCGAAAGCGGTTGGTCGGGCTTCAAAATAGGGCTACAAGATACAACCAACAGACGTGAGGGCCTGAGGGTCAAATTGTATCTCTCGAAAGTGTTGACCACAGAACGCGTAACACAAAAGAGAGCATGATGGTGCATTCCTACGGACAAATTGTATATTGTGGAACTCTGGGTACTGTTTGCTAGTCGCAGAGCATTGGAAACAAAATCCTAAGACCGCCAATCCGGGAACCCGTAATCGAAAAAGTGTCTAATTATGGAACAGGGAAATGGTAGGCCGAACTTGATACACAATGGTTGCAGCATGTGCAACCATGGAATGTACCACGTCATGAACATATAGCCAACTTGCATCTAAGTATTGAAAGGAACGGCGGATGACCGGGCTCGTGACGGGGCATTCCAGCGGACAAATTGCATATCGCGGAACTCCGGGCACTATTTGCAAGTCATAGAAGATTCGAAACACAATTTTGAGCCCGTCAGTCTGGGAACCCGCAATCGAAAAAGTGTCTAAGTATGGAATAGGGAAACAGTAGCCCAGACTTGTTTTCGCTAATATATTGAAATTTGTAATAGCTTTCCCATTACCTGGCAAGATCTTCTCTACATGTTTCT
>SNQJ01S0150850.1:4623-18395 GCA_010110895.2 Picea sitchensis
AAATCCATAGGAAATTCTCCCTTCAAACTGGTTTATGGCACTAATGCCATTTTCCCCATTCGGCTAGTTTTACCAGTGGCTAAGTTTTTTCAGGAGGAACAAACTGAATCAAATGATATGGTGAGAAGAATGCTTGACTTGGTAGAGTTGCAGTAGGTCAGAGAACAACTGGTGGATAAATTAGAATCTCATCAAAAGAGGATCAAGGATACTTTTGACAAAAAAGAAAAGGTGGACGACTTTTAGGTTGGTGACTGGGTTCTGAAATGGGATGCCCTCAAACAAGATAAAGGTAAGCATGGAAAGTTTGATTCTTTGTGGACC
The DNA here is from genome assembly GCA_010110895.2 of Picea sitchensis. NCBI lineage: Eukaryota > Viridiplantae > Streptophyta > Pinopsida > Pinales > Pinaceae > Picea > Picea sitchensis. The sequence goes on from SNQJ01S0150850.1 coordinate 4,948, forward strand.
AGTCCTTTCATGATAACTCAAGTACAACACAACAACACCTTCATTCTTAAAAGTCTGGAAGATGAATAAATGTTTGGTGGCCCAGTCAATGGGCATTTTCTGAAACTCTATTTTATCTAAGGTTTCAGAGCCTTGTCATTGTAATTTTTATTTTCAGCTTTTGTTTTTACAAAATAACTCCATGCCCAATGGAAACACTAGTAGATAGGTTTGAATTTTCATTTTTTAGGAAAGGAATTGGTTATGTGGTTCTTGAAACCTCACAGGGAGGCTTTCACCCCCAATAGGAGCCAGTGTTATCTCCTCAAATAAATCAATTGAGATTTTTCATTTTAGGTGATAGGATGTCTTTTAAAAAGGTACTTTTAAATTTTTTAAAGCTCATTTCTCAAAGCTTTACGCATGTAATAAAGTTTAAATAAACATTTGTTTAGTTTTTATTTGATCTAATTCAAATCTCAGGTTTTGGTGGCTTAGGAGAACATTTCGATTGTTCATTAGCCACCGAAAGCCTTAGCTTTCGGTAGCTTAAACAAAGGAATCCAAGGATATTTCAGCCACCGAAATCACAGAAGAAAGGAAAGAGTCAACACGTCCTTTCACATGTTTCAACCGTCGGGTTTGACATTTTATAATTGCAATAAGCCGCCAAAAAGTCTGGAGAATGAACCGTTCATGACCAGAAGCTAATCTCTGTATGATATAAGCAAATCTTTTCAGATCGTTATATCATTAAGCCATATGCTTACGTACCCTCCATAATTACAGTTATCGACCATGACTGCTGCAAATCATCAAGCATTATGTCGCATCCCTTGTAATCAGTGCCACGTTCTAAAGCCCACCCCATTTTTCTCATTTCTATCACAGCCAAGCCGACTCTCGCTAACTCTACCGTGTGTAACTATCCCTCAAAATCCGCTCCTTCAATCACAGGTGTGCAGAAACATTGTGACAAATGAAGAAAGGAGCGTCAACCCTAAGGAAAGAGCTCAATGACATAAGTTACCTGGAATCACACCCAGAGGTATGTTAAATGTTCAAGGATACAGGGTGTTATAATTTTTGCAAAAAATTATAGAGTTCTCATCAACAGGTGGCAGAGGCCTTTGTCCTCAATTTCGATGGAAAGAAAGAAATCATAGTCTGGGATGAATTCGAGATAGATGAAGCCCTCATAGCTGAAGTGACAGAGCTTCCCATGACTGGATAAAAATGGTTTAAAAATACTGTCACTAAAAATGTTGAATTCAGGTCTTATTTGAAACCAGAACATAGGGGTTTGATATGGAAGAAAGACATTCTTGTGTCTTTCCTTGAAGAGAAATGACAATAATTATTAAAATCCATAATGGTTTATATAACTTGTGAAGGGTGATACAACAAAGTGATGATTTACCATTTTAAACTTATAAATCATTTGAATGGTAGAAACCCACTCAATGTGCCCTATTTTCTCCACAGAAGTTTATCCAAAAGGGCTCATCAAGTCAATGCCAAACCTAATCAAGTTGCAGGTAGATTATCCCACCATAGTCTGATCAAACTTTTGGTTTGTGAGCTGTTGCAAAGAAGAGGCAAAGAGTGTAATTACTTCTTGTTCTGGAATGATTTACAGACTAAGGTTCAACCAGAGGGTAAAAAGAGTCCTCATTCCAAGAAATATTCCACTCCTAGAAGTGGAAAGAGGAGGAGGAGATATATCTCTCCAGCCCCAGTTAATCAACCCTCTCCTTCCTCTATTCTTGAAAAAACTAAGAAGAAATTAAATTTAACTAGTGAAAAAGAAAAGGCTAAAGAATCCCCAGTGAACAAAAACATTCTTAATATTCCTTACATGGACTCAGAGGATGAAGAGCACCAGACTGAAATAGGGCACGAGGATTCAGTTACCACAGGGCGTGAAAATTCTGTTTTTGTGGATATATACACAGCAAGTTATGAGGACCTTCCATCACCTACACCTCAAGAAGAACAAGAACCACAAATTGCAGATGCCTCATCTAGCAAACGAGTGAAGCAGAGTAAATCAAAGGAAATAAAGAATCTTAAGAAGAAGTTAGTCAAACAAGAAGTGATAGAAAGGGTAATAAAAACCAGGTATGAAACCCTGTCAAAGAACTTTGCAGAAAGCAACTCATCCTTAGAAAGATTAGCCCATGAAAGAATAAAGGAAAAGAAATAGAAGGACAAGATTGTAAAAGACTACAAAAAATTATGGAGAGTAGCTCAGGGCTTGAAGAAAAAGGTTAGGGCCTTGAGGAAAGCAGCTATGTCTTCAAAACACCAGGCTCAGACACATGCTTCTCTTGAGACCCTAGTAGAGGTGGCAATTCAGTGCAATGAACTAGAGGTAGGCAGCAACCCTACAATCTTTGAGCAAGATGCAGAAGGCTAAAAAGAGTTGTCCTAAGGCGTTTTTGAGATAATACAAGGGTATTTTTGAAATTTTGATAATCTCAGGTTTCGGTGGCTTAGGATAACATATCGATTGTTCATTAGCCACCGAAAGCAGAGATTTCAGTAGCTAATTGGCCCGAATTCCATCTACTCTAGCTACCGAAAGCAATGATAAGGCAGGCAATTAATGTTTTTGCACAGGTCCAAGTTCTCCTTGTCCAAAATCCTCATAAATGGTTCCAATCGATGGAAGATAATTAATGACATCCTTATCAAGAGTTTTTTTTGGTTTTGGAGGTTCTCTACAAGACAGAAAGGTAAAAAACGGTTAACTATTTTCAAGGAAATAAGGTTGTTTGACTGTCAATAGGTGTCATGTTCGACTCCTCCCATATCACATGAGATCTAGCAACCTCAAAAGGCTCACTTCACCTACCAAAGAATCTGAAGAACATAAAGTTCATTTCAGAATTTGAATTGACCTAGTTTATAGGATCGTTACCTACTTTCTTGAGCCAGTTATTGATTTTCTATTTTTGGCAAAATTCGATCCAGTAATCTAGGATCTTGAAACTGTTTGTAAAGGGCTATAAAGTTCAAAATATTTGATGAACAAAGGGTTTGATTTTGATTTCTATAACCCACTGTTACTATGATAAAGACACTTTCTTTAATATATTAAGCCTGCAAACTTCTTTCATTGTTGTTGTCAGATTCTCTTTTCATTCCTTTTCTATGCCTATGAGTTGAAATCATTTCTTTGTCTATGTTTGAAGGTCCTATGGTAACTTTCATCTTACCTTTTATTATTAAGAAAGAATCATAAGCATATTTTTCTAGTTTGTTGGCCCATCATATATATTGTTTATGTATGTTCTAGTTAATTGATTGGTTTCTTATCCATTTTATCTACAAACCTTTCTGATAATAGCTCTTAAAGGCCTTGTACTACACGAATATAGCTAGACTGTCTTGAAGATACAATCCAGTGATTTATATATTCATCTTGATCCAAACCCACACCCATTATTAACAAAATAATTACAAAAAATGTTAAGTTACCAGGCATCTCTGAGATACAGCCTAGGAGAGTTTCCTAGAGTGATAACAGGGTTGAAGAAGACTGTGATAATGATAGTGAACTACCTCCCTTTTATGTCAGTCTATTTTTTCATGATATGACCTTGCATAATGCCATGTTAGATTCAGGGGCATCCCATAACTTGATGCAAAATGTGTTTATGGAAAATATTAGATTCGATATCACAAAGCCATATAAAGACCTGTTTTCATTTGATTCAAGGAAAGTGAAATTCTTAGGGTTGATTAAAGATCTTTCTGTCACCTTAACTCATATCCCAGCTAAAAGAGTTGTCATGGATGTGGTGGTTTCTGACATTCCACCTAAATTTGGGACACTATCGTCTAGTTCTTGGGAAACAAAACTAAAGGGTACTTTACAAATGGATATGTCTTATGCTACAATTCTTGTGTTTGGGAAACAAAGAAGATTATATAGAGAAAAACAATTATCTTATATGGTAATTATCCCAGATAGAACTAATAATCACCCTATCTATGCCGTTGATATTGATATTGGGGATTCTATTTTTTATAATGATTTCTGTCCTGAAGAGGAGGACAAGAATGAGCTGGAAAATTTAAAGAAAAGAGGTAAACAGTTAGAGGAATAGCCTATTTCAGATAAGGAAGATGATGATGATAATGGCTTGTGGAATATGGATTTTGATGGATCTACTAGTAGAGAAGGAGATGGGGAAGGTATATGAATTGGTCCCCCAAATGGTGCTTCAAAAATTTGTTCTTTCAAACTAGCTTTTGACTGTACAAACAATGTAGCCAAATATGAGGCTTTAATATTGGGGTCAAATACTTTGAAAGAGTTGAAATATAAGAGAATAGTTGTGCATGGTGACTCTGAAATGGTGATTAATCAAGTTAAAGGTATTTACCAAACTAAACACCCCAGAATGAGGGCATACATGAATGCAATACTAGATTTGTTGGAAATATTCACAGAGTATGATGTATCATTGATACTGAGAGGGAAGAAAATGATTGTTGATGCTTTAGCTACCTCAATCAATGTTTTTAAAATTCCCATTAATCTAAATAAAAAGTATGAGAATGAATTCAAACACAAGCCATCAGTCCTTGACAATATCAAATATTGGCGGTCTTTGAAGACCATAAACAAGTAATTAGATTTATTCAAAATTCATATGAATTTTCCAGTACACACATAGATGAAGAAAAAAAAATTGATGAAGAAGAACATGCAGATTTGACTCCAATTTCAAAAAATTATCAGAATGTTATAGATGGAACAGAGATTATTCAATTGAAGAATAATTGCATCCCAAAGTGTTTGGTTCGTCTTGAAGATATTTTTTATAATAATGATATGGAAAAAAACCCAAAGGTGACTCCAAATGAAGGTGAGGAATAAGACTGCAACATTGGAACTGAGAAGGAACCAAAACTCATCACATTTTCAAAAAAACTAACTCCAGAAAACAAAGAAAGGTATCTTAAATTAATGAAGGAATTTTCAGATGTGTTTTCATGGAGTTATGAAGATTTGAATGCTTATGATACAAACATCATCCAACATACAATCCCAATCAAACAAGATCATAAACCATTTAAACATAAAATAAGAAGGATAAATCCATTGCTCCTACCTTTGATTGAGAAAGAAGTAAAAAAAATGTTTGATGCAAATATTATTGTCTCATTGAGTTTTCTAAATGGTTGGGAAACCTGGTTCATGTTAGGAAGAAGAATGGAGAAATCAAGATGTGTGTATATTTCAGGAATTTGAATAGGGTGTCTTTGAATGACAACTATATTCTCCCAAACATGGATTACATTTTATAGAAAGTTGTGGGATCACAAAAGATGTCAATGTTAGATGGYTATTCAGGGTATAATCAAATCATGGTGCACCTAGTTGATCAAGAAAAGACAAATTTTACCAYGACTTGGGGAATGTTCATGTATGCAAATATGCCATTTGGGATGATGAATGTAGGAGAAACAGTCCAATGAGCTATGGATATAGCATTTGCAGAAGAAAKTGATAATTTCATTGTGATATACTTGGATAACATTATAGTTTTTTCTGGCTTAGATGATGAACATTTGAAGCATTTGAAATGGKTTTTTATGAAGGGTAGGAGGTTTGGTATTTCTTTGAATCCAAAGAAGTCAAAWTTTKCAATKAAAGAGGGAAATATCTTGGGCCATGTGATATTAAATGAAGGAATTGGGATAGATCCAAGCAAAGTAGCAACAATCCGAAAAATAGAGTATCCAAGAAATAAAAAGGAAGTACAATCTTTTCTTGGAAGATTGTATTTCCTAAGGMGGTTTATACCAAACTTTGTTGAAACTATMAAGTACATCACTCATATGTTGAGAAAGGATAACCATGTTAAATGGGCTGCTGAAGAAAAGGGGTCATTTGATGACACAAAGAGATCAATTTCTAAAGCACCAGTGTTAATCAACCTAGATTACACTAAATAATTTATGATCTTCTCCTTTGCCTCTAAACATACTATTGTGGGAGTATTGTTGCAGAAAAATGAGAAGAATTTGGAGCGTCCTATAGCCTTCTACAGTAAATCATTGAGATATTCAACATTGAACTATAACATCATGGAGAAGAAGTCATATTCATTAGTGAAGGCATTGAAGGAGTTCATAGTTTATATCTAACATTATCATCTTGTTTCTTATGTTCCTACTAGTGTAGTCAAATACATTTTAACTCAGCCAGACCCTGAAGGTGAAAGAGAAAAATGGATTGCATTTCTGCTAGAGTACGATATGGAGATAAAGCCAACAAAGTTGGTCAAAGGTCAAGGTTTGGAAAAATTAATGGCACAATCAAATTTTATCTCTTTGGGATAAACTTCATTGCAATTTTTTCAATAGATGTAGAACCAACACCTTAGGTATCTCAAAAGTTCCTTGCATCTCCCTAGTATAGTGATATAATTTATATTCTTCAGAATTTACAAGCACCAACAGAGCTAAGCAAAAATAAGGCCAGATTATTGAAATTAAAAGTTGTTAAGTTCTGTATCATAGATGGTTTTTTGTATTGGAAGTATCGAGGAGGAGTTTTATTAAACTTTTTACTAGAAACAGAGGAACATCAGATTATGAAAGAATTTCATCAAGGTGATTGTGGAGGACATCACTACTAGAAGACAACTATGAACAAAATTATCAGAGAAGGCTTTTATTGGCCAACGATCTTTGTAGATGTGTGTAAGAGTGTGACATCTTGTCATGAATGTGAATTTTTTGAAGGAAAGAGAAAGCTTTTTCCATTTCCTTTAAAGCCCATTTCAGTGGAGGCACCCTTCCAACAGTGGGGTCTTGATTTCATTGGTGAAATCAAACCAACATATTTAGGTCAACATAAGTGGATATTGACTGCAAAAGACTATTTTACCAAGTGTATTGACTATTTTCCATCAAGACAAGCAACTGATCCTCTGATAATTCAATTCTTAGAAAACAATATGTTTTCCAAGTTTGTATGTCCTAGGAGGATCATAACTAGCAATGAAACATATTTCAAGTCTAAGAGAATAGTCAAGTTCTGTGAAGATTATAACATAACACTAACCATTACACAACTTATTACCCTCAGGGTAATGGAATGGTTGAGTCATCAAACAAAATATTAATAAGAATCATTAAGAAATTACTGCATGAGAACAAAAAGGCTTGGCATAAGAAGTTGATATTTTCATTGTGGGAAGATAGGATCAGTCATAAAAAGTCAATTGGAACATCACCATTCCAATTAGTATATGGGACAGAAGTAGTATTTCCTACTTCTTTGGGACTTCCAACCATGAAATTGTTGCAGGATAAAGAAGTAGAACCCAATGACATTCAAAGAAGGATAAATCAATTGATTCATGATCAACAGATGAGGGACGAAGTCTATCAGAACACTCAGATATTTTAGGAAAAGATGGAGATTTTTTTTGATAAAAAAACAAAAGTTGTTGATTTCCATATTAATGATGAAGTGTTGAAGTGGAATGATCAAAATGAAGAAAAAGGAAAGCATGGAAATTCCAATCATCTCTGGAAGGGACCTTATACTATCATTTCTTATCATGGAAACAATGCCTACATTTTGGAGGAGCTAGATGGAGAACTTCTTGCTGGAGGAACAATAAATGGGAGGTTATTAAAACACTACCTAACCTGAAATCAATTTGATCTATTCACTTCATTTTAAATATTAATTTTATTTCTAAAGTTTGCAGGTATGAATGACACTCTAAAGATTTTGAAGCTAGATGTGACGGCCCTAAGATTCAAAAGGGTGACTTTAGTTTGATTTCAGTTGAGCTTGTACATAAATAAGTGTGAACAGTTCAAGTTTGTGTGAGTATTTTTATAAGTGTTTAGTCTTGTAATAAGCCCAAAGGATAAGGCATTGGTCCACTAGTTCTTTGCTACCTCACAGGGAGGATAGACTCCCCATTGGAGCCTATTTCAGCGAGTGTTAATTTACAAAGTCAAAAGAACAGTTTTGTTGAGTCAATATTGTGGTCATGTATTGATTTCTCAAAACCTTTGTGTCAAGGTCTTAGGATAAATGTCCCATGAAAATATTTTTGAGTTCATTCAGTTAATATTCATGTTTAGTGGCTTAGAGTGTCATTCCAAGACATAGTTAAAGTGGCTAGTCTTGTCTCAAAGTCAATTTAGTTGGTTACATGATCTCATGTCATCATTAGAGAGGGTGAGTTTTAATATCATCACACAATGTCATAACAAGGTCATGTGAGAAGGTTTACATGTGTACCAAAAGTGTCATATATTTCCCAATCTAGTTTAGTACCTTTTCAAACATGTAACCAATCATTTTCAAATGCACTGCAAAATCTCCTAGCTTTCTACAGTGATTGATCCATCATGTCAAATTACTTTAAATATTTCCATAATGGTCAGGAAGTCGTGGGAATGAGGTCATGAAAGTTGGTATAGTTGTTTTAAATCAATTTTTATAAGTCATGAGGAGTTTCCCCCTTTGAATTATTGAATTTCTAATTTTGTTGTGAAACTGTGACAATTGTTGTGAAACCCTCATAGCTGTTGTGAAACTACACATGCTGTGAAATTTCTTTTCCACTGCAAAATTACTGGATCAACACAACCTATTTCTAAGTTCCTAAAATTCTTCTCTATGATTTGACACCCTTGAAACTCCATTTGTTGTTGCATTTTCCTCAGGTTTTAATACCCTCATTTCCTATCAAAGGTGTGCCATCTCATTCGCTACAAAGTCCTTTCTACTAAATCCTTGTAACCATATCATCCAACTAAACCCTAATACACTAGGTTTTTCCATGCATTCTTTCTAAGATTTGATATCCTCTGCACCCATCATCATCGCATAAATTTTCACAAACAACTATGGAAGAAAAAAAAAGAGAAGAAGAAAGTTCACAAGGGAGGCGACAAGTGAGATTAGAACCCCAAGGTTTGTAGTTGCTAGACTCAAATCATGTTTTCAGAGAATCCTTCCAGGTAGTAGGATGCCTTACATTTTTTGAAAAGATACAGGGAGGACACATGGAGGTGGAAAAGCAATTTTACCTAAATTTTGAAGGGACCAAGAATATTTTTGGATCACTGGAGATTCAAGTCACTGAATAGACAATTGCTTAGCAATAGGGATACCCATGCAAGGTGAAAGATGGTTCAAGGGAACACCTATGGATTCCTCCTATTGTAATGGATATTTCAAAGAATAATTTCAAAATGAGAACCTGTCAAAAGGAGTTCCTAAAAATTACATGCTTGAACACCATGATAAGTTGTTAAGGGTAATACATAAATATTTCACATGTGAAGGGAATTTCAACAAGGTATACATGTACCATATCATATTTCTCATGCACTTTACATGTAATAAATCCGTAAACCTCCCACATATCTTTCTAGGAGCCTAGGGAAAAATGGCTGATAAAGTAAAATCTAATACAAATAAAGTTGAGCCCAATATTTTTCACTTCAGTCTCATTAAATTGTTGGTCCTTGGAGAACTCAAGAAAGCAAAAAGAGAATGGAAATTGTTTCTGACTATATCAGGGTTTTGTGTTGAAAACATTAATTACCCACTATCTAAAGACAATACTCCTTCTACAAGTACTAAAGCGTTCTCTAGTAGTTTCAAAAGGAAAAAATGAGATAAAAAAGAGAAGCACATTGTGATCTAAACTCACGAGACTGCAACCATGATTTCTTTTAGCAAATGATCCATAAAAAGGGGTAAAAATTCATTTCAGGGTGTGAAAACAATTGTAGATATTGAGAAGACTCCTAACAGTATAAGAAGCAAGATAAAAGGTTAAAAAATCATTTTCCCTCCTAAAGAAGCAAAAGTGAAAAAACCTAGGAAACCATTCACCAGGTCTACAACAAAGAAACGAGATCTTGTAGATGAAAATATTGTAGATGAAGATCCTATAGATGAAGATCCTGTACATGAAATTCCTACATATGAAACATTTCCCTGTCCTGAAATTAAGGATGGTGTAGAAGATAAACCTCCATCAGGAAATAAAGTGAGGTTTAGTCCAGAAACACTTAACAAAGAAAATCTTGACAGGCTTGTAACTAGGTCATTAGCAATAAAGAAAATCCCATTTGAGGAAACTAGCTCTGAGACACATGTTATTTTTGATTCTAAGGAATTGGTTGAGGTTAAGTCTCCTCCAGAAAAAGAATACATGGCAACCAAAATATTAAAGAAACAATTAAAAGAGGCTCAGGTTGAAATTGTAAAATTAAGGGAAGAAAATATGCATATGAAAAGGAGGATAGTAGAACACTTGGACCTGTGTGAAGAAGCTTTGGAAAATTGAAAAATAATGGTCAAGAGGTCTCTACCCCTAAAAAAATAGGTGAATAATCTATACAATAAGTATAAGGTATTGAGGACAAAATACATATTGATAAAGGAACAAATGGAAAAAAAGGAACTTGGACTTGTTGGCCCTAGCTGCAATGGAATAATTTGATAACACTTAGGAAAGGTCATTGTTTTGTTATTTTTTTAAGTTAGTTGTGGTTTTTGATCGAGTATGAAACAATTTTTAACATCACCAAATGAAAAATAGACATTTCACAACAACTCTTGCCGTGAAATTGCCAAAACAAAGATTTCGAAGAAAAATGTTCTGGTCGCTGTGAAATCACCAGTCAACATGTAAACGAGTATTTTAAGCTTCCAGTTGGAATGAGTTTGATATGTTAGCATCATATTTGGATAATGAAATCATTTTTCCATCGAATATATGTAACATAAATGTATTAGGGAGTATAATTTAGTCAGAAACGAAAACCCTAAATTGTAGGAACCCATGGCAATTTAGTTGGGAATTTGTTATGAAATTAGTTTATCAGTTCTAAATTATTTTTGGGTAAGAAACCCTGTCTATTTTGACTTCTTCGAATCAAGATGAAGTGTAATTTTATTTATTGTAACGGAAAAGACAATAGAAGGGTTCAAGATTTGAGTAAGAATATTGTTGGTTTTTGTAATATTTTCTGAATATTACTGAAAGGTTGGAAGACAAATGCTTAAAGATTTTGCTCAGAGATTCTTGTGTTCAACTGTTGTAGTTTTTTCTCCTAATTTATGTGTTCTCTTTATTTGTTTCCATCAAATGCATTATTCTATGTTTGAATGAGAAAGTATTGATGCATAAATCATTTTCATATGCTCTATATCTATATTGTTTCAAATATTCATTTTCATAATCATAATTTTATGCATAATTCATCTAAGATGGATGCTCTGTGTGACTTTAATTTTTTTATTTTTCATCTATCCATCTTTTAATATTTTATGTCTAGCAATAGTTAGTTATCTAGCCTCAAAGATTAAATTTTTTCTTCCAAGTTCTGAAAACATTGATTTGATTTTACTTATGAATCCATACCCAATAGATATTCCTCTCATCCCTACTAACCATTTAATATTATTTAATTCTCATATAACCTAACCATTGTAATGATTGAAAAAAAATGATAGGTGAGAGCCCTATATGGACTGGCATAAGGCTAGCTTCTAGTCTGAAAGTAGGTTTTTGGTTACCTATGAGGTTTTCTGTTATAGCCAAGAAAAATATAGATTGATAACACAACAAAAAATTTGAACTTTGATACCAAATTAAAACATAAAAATAATCTGCAAATAAATAGATTCATACAAAATAATAATAGAAATACACAAGTAGGATACAATGGAAAAACCTATAAAAATAAATGCATAAATAATAATGCAACACTTAATTTAACACACAATTGACACTTATCTTTGATAAAAAGATCACCAACCGTGTGCATACCTTCCACATTCCTCTGTAATATTCCACATATAAAAAGTATGCAGAACATAAATAAATATCTAGAAATGGAAGATGAACAAAAATAGAACCAAAACAACACCACAATAATACCAAAATGATGCCAAAATAATTCCAGAAAGAAAACTTTGATTACTGAGAGAAATGTTCACTTGCCTCTTTGAGGGGGAAAACTCCAGTAGAGCAGAGCTCTATTACAATAATATCCAAGACAAGAGTTTTCATACCCTCAAATCCTATTTATACTAAATATGTCTATCAAAAGAACCATCTAGAGGAAGATCCTTCTAGAAGAGGAAGCCTCTATTAGGTCTTCTTACATTGGACTTATTCTTTCTTATTGCTAGGCCTTATTAGTATTGACCTTAATTACATGGAAATATATTATTCTACCTATGTTCGGGGTTAAGTCCCTAACATGTCCTCCCCCTTAAAAAAAACCTTGTCCTCAAGGCTTGAGATGGGGAAATTGTTGCAGAATGGTAGTTGGTTCCCAAGTGGCATCTGCTAGAGTTGTATCTTTCCACTGGACTAACACTTCCTTGATGGTTCTCTGATGCAACGGGCACTCACGTTGTTCCAAAAATGCTTGTGGATGTAGCCAAATGGAGCCTTCTTCTTCCAACTCAGGAAGGTTTGTTTGAGTTTTAGAACTTAGTTCCAAGCACCTTCTTTAAGTAGGAAACATGAAAAACAGGATGGAGCTTAGAATGACTGGGAAAATATGACTGATAGGACATCTGTCCCACATGCTTGAGAACAGTATAAGGACCATAAAATTTGGGTGCCAGTTTCTTACAATTGTCAGCTTTGAGGGAATGTTTCTTGTAAGGTTGTAGTCGAAGAGACACCTGATTCCCTTCTGCAAATTGACATTCAGAGCGACCTTGATCTGCTTGTTTCTTCATGCGATTTTGGGCCATGACCAAATTCTCTTTCAGGGTACAAAGAATATCCTCTCGAATTATAAGCATTTGTTCAATCGCCTGGACCTTTGAGACACCTGGAAAATATGAGAGAATTGAAGGTGGATTTTGCCCATATATTGCTTCAAAAGGAGTCTTGCACATAGTTGTATGGTACAAAGTGTTGTACCACCATTCAGGTAGTGGTAACTGTAAGTTTTAAACCTGCGAAGTAAAGCAATGCATATAGATTCTTAAGAAATACATAAATTAATCAATGGCTCATACACAGAGTACACAGAGATTTTATATCGAAAACCCTCAACCGGGAAAACCTTTCTTATTTTCATTATATTGAATTTCACCATTCGCCATACAATATATACAATGTTTTTAGGTATTTTGTAGATACCAAAACCCTAATCCCTTAATCCAGGATTAATTTACAAATCCGCTAAAAATAACAAAATCCGCACCCACCCACACACACACACACACACACACATGCAAAGAATATAACACATACCCAACATTCTCCTACTTGTTATTTTCTTTGCATCCAGGGGTCCAGGGGATTATATAGTCAACAATCCAAGGCAGCAATGCCCATTGTTACTCTACACCAGGAGAACTTTTATGTGCTCACAGACTTTGTCAATGAATCTGCAACATTCTTCAAAGTGTCAACCTTTTCCAGCAACACCTT
>SNQJ01S0150851.1:0-11615 GCA_010110895.2 Picea sitchensis
TTGGCAGCAAGATTTTGTGGTCCATTTGAGATCCTGGAAAGGATCGGGCCAGTTGCATACATGCTTGCATTACCTGCATCTATGACTATACATAATGTGTTTCATGTTTCACTGCTTGAGAAATATGTACCTGATGCTAATCATGTTATCGATTGGAATGTGATTCAGGTGGAATCAGAAGGTGTCCTGCAAGTGCATCCTGTGCGCATATTGGACAGGAAAAAAAAACAGCTCCGGAATCGAGCTATAGAGCTTGTAAAAGTCCAGTGGACCTGGTACGGTCCTGAGGACATGACATGGGAGCATGAAGAGGTTATGCGGGCAGAGTACCCTCATCTTTTTGAAAATTTTGAAAGGCTTGCAGAGACAGTGTAAGTTGCACTGAGGACAGTGAAAAAATAAGGGGAGGGGGATTGTAGTGTCCCCAAGGCCGAGCCCCATTGTAAACCATGTTCTGAAAGCAATTGTAATTATGTTTTATAGGCTGGTGAGCCAAGTTTTTATAAGCTGGAGGCTTATGTGTTGTTAGGCTAGGGAGCCTGAGTGTTGAAGGCCAGGAGCCTGCTGTTGTATATGGAATCACACAGAACAATTAATAAAATATAAACACCGCCATGTTCAGACCGACCACGATGAATGAGTGAAGGGGGACTAAACATCCATAAGGTGGGCAAGGAATTAGGGGCTGGAAGGTGGGAAAATGGGCTAAGTGTTGAGCCTAGGGGGCTTAAGCCTGGGAATAATATTTTAATATTATTCAAAAAGACATGTACATTTTATGTTTTATCCTAAGTTTCTGGCAAAGGGAAAACATGCAAGGGAGATGCGTTTTGGTGGAACACATGCAGTTTCATGGGTGACAAGTGTCAACCCTGACGCATGCGAATAAAATGGCCAGGGTGAGCCATGGGAAAGGGTTCCTCCTCCATTCCACCCGGCTACCTGAGCATGTAGGGAGCGTTGAACAGTACAACCAACCCAACCTCTGCAAGAATACCACGAGCGTTTCTGAGAGTCGAGAACCTCGTATTGTCTTTGATAGTCCGTGCACATCCTCTGTCCGACTGATTGAACCTATGAGTGGAGGCTCTATTCTAAATCCGAGACCCTGAACCATTCCGCCATTGTTGAACCAGTGGGAAAGCCTATGTTGTTCTGAAGAGACGGTCTCACCCTCTGTTCTGAGTCGTGGATTCTGTGTCCACCCCTGCAGGAGTCACTCATCACGCATTCTTGTGAACCATCACTGTGAGGCCTCGAGCCATTGTTGAGCCTGTTTGAGAGGCCATGGTTGTATTTCCAGTTGGCTATGGAAACCATGCAGAGCTGTACTGTGCGTGGCTTGATGGCCAGCGTGAGTTGTGACTGAGCTTGTGTGTGATCTCTCTCTAGGTGAGGGAGGTGGATGTTGGTTGAAGAGGTTTCTTCCAGAGAGTGTCCAGCACCAGCTTTAGGCTCTGAGACCTCCTGATCCGGCCTGTTGCCGAGACCCAGAAAGGGAGGTTAGCACCGATGGACTGTGCTTGTGAAGGTGTATACTCTCGGGCGAAACAAGCATGTGGGGAATGAGAGTCTGATAGTAGTGGGTGTAAGATGGCATCCTGGGAAGAATCCTTCCATATTTTATGCGTTGTTTTCCCTGTAACCTCAGCCTAGCCTAGGATTCCTTGCCTAGGGGTGGAGCTTAGTCCCAGCTCGGGGGTGACCCACTACTGAGATGATGAGAAGTGTGGTCTAAGGATGGGAGGTTCGTGGAAGGCCTGCACTTGATTGGTGGAATTTACCATTGTTAGAAGATAAGTATCTGATTATGCTTTAATCATGTTTTGCATGAATGTGCTGCTTATGTATCATGATTTCCGATGTGTATATGAATTAATATGATACGTTATTGATTGTTAATTATAGCAGTAAATAATATGTGTACTCTGAGCATTGAATGTGTTTAATTGTTGAGATCTTATCGATCATATAATACCTGTACGAATCATGTATAGAGTGGTGTTATAGTCTTCTCTTATTAGCAATTAAGCCATGGTAGCTGAAAGGGTATGCTACATATGTTAAGAGGGATTTCATGTATTGCCAACTTAATTTGTCAAAATCTTTCGACAATTCTAGATTTAGAAGCATACCTGGAGTATGGGTGATTTTGAGCGAGTGAATGATTTAGTAGACTAGGATGACACTATCCATGATTTACCTTCCTTTGACGTACCCTGATTTCTCCTTGGAGATGATGAAGGGGAGTATGGGCTTGAGTAGCAGGGATATGAACTTGGAGATGATTTTATAAATCACATTGCACAATGCTATTGGCTGGAAGTTCTTCGGATTTGTAACCCTCTCTTCTTTGGGGATTAGGGTGAGAAAAGTGGAAATTAGCGTTGGGAGAACTTTTCCTGAGTTTCGTGATTCCTCCACCAACTGTCACACTTCTTCCCTAAGCATTGGCCAACAAGAGTAGAAGAAGTCTATAATGAAACCATCCGGGCCTAGTTCTTTTCCTTTGGGGAGATCCTAGACAAATTGGTCCACCTCTTCTTGCATTATGGGTTTCATGAGAGCCTCATTCTGATCCCGGGTCACGAGAGTTGGGATATTTTGGGTCACCCACTCTATTGTTGAGGTGCGGTCCACAAGGGGTTTTGAGAGGAGATCCTTGTAGAAGTTTTGCAACTCGTGCGTTATTTCTTGATGAGTTAGTAGGGTGTTTCCCTTTTTATATTCCAACTTCATAATGCGGTTTATGAAGCGCCTATGGATCATGGAGCGGTGAAAGAATTTGGATTTTTTATCACCCTCTTAGATCCATTGGACCCGAGATTTTTGTCTCCAAAGGATTTCCTCCTGCTTGTATATTTATTCCAGTTTCCTCTTGATGTTGTTCTCCTTCTGCTATTGTGTGATTGCATGGCCAGTTTGTATGATTTTCTCCTGAAGGTCCTCAAGTTTTTGTTCCAACATTTTCCTTGAAAGATGTTCCCAAAGACTTCTTTGTTCCATTTGTGAACTTGTTGTTTGAAGTGTTTTAGATTTTGATGGAAGCAATACATTTTGGTCCCCTTCTGGATCTCCGCATTGTTCCACCAGTTTTGGGATAGCTTCTGGAAGTCCAGGTGGGTGAACCAAAATTTCTCAAATCTGAAGGGTTTGATCTTGGGGTGGCTATTGTATCTATCCAAAGCTAAACAAGCCAGTGGTTTGAACCCGACTTTGGAAGAATGTTGGACTCTACCATTGGACCTTCTAGCATAAGGGCTTCTGAGATTATGAAGCAGTTTATCCTGTAGGATATTTGTTGGTGTCAGGATCATTTGTTGGTCCATGTGTAAGTACCATTTCCATTCTCTATGTCGACTAGATTGAGTTGTTCTATTAGCTCCTGGATTTTGTGTTGTCTTCTTCCAGGAATTTTTTCCCTCCTCTTTTTTCCTCTAGAGTGAGGATCATATTGAAGTATCCACCTACTATCCATCACTTTTTCTCTACTAGAGAGCATAGGTATGCCAAGATTTTGAGAAAAAGGTCCTTGTGTTGGCAGTTTTGCGGGCCATATGCATTGTTAATCAAACTGTATTTGTCTGAGCCAATATCTCGGTAGTGAGTTGTAAGAGTGCTTAGTGTGGAGAAGCCTTGGTCTAATATTACTATGGCAGGGTTCAAGAGTATAGCTAATCCCCCTGCATCACATTTCGAATCCAAGTGATAGAAGTTGCAATTTATCCAACACTTTTTGAGAATGTCTTCTGCTATTTTCCCTGTGCATTTTGTTTCTTGTAGCATAAGAATATCATGGTCTTCATCTTTTACGCAGTTACGGATAATCCTTTGTTTGGATCTCCCATTTAGGCCTCTGATGTTCCAGGTGATGATCTTCATTATTGACAATTTGGTGGGTGGGAGAAGGAGCTCTATAAGAGCCTTTGTATCTGCCCCGAGTTTATCACGTAGTTCCATGCCTCTTTTATTAACGGGTGCACTGAATTTCTCACGCGCATTTTGTTTTCGTTAGGATTTCTTCGAGGATTTAGGTTTGGATCCACGCTAATTCCGAGTCTAGAGGTGGCCCCTGCTGATGAATAGAGGAAAACCTTATGGAATTTTCTAAGTTGATATTATGGTATGTTTTGAAGGTCCTTATTATTGAGTGCTTCTTCTAGCCTATCTAGGTCAATATCGGCTAGGTCTTGCTTCTCCATTTCCATGACTATGTATTCTTCCCTCTCTAGGCATATCCCTATATTTGGAGAAGCCTGGGGGTTCGCGTGGCTTCCTTGAATTGGGTGCACCTGTGGTTGTTTTTTTTTCCTTTATGTTGTTGTTCCCTCTTTCTGTTGTTTGGTGTGGGTTTTCCACCTCTTTGGCCTATGGAAGCTAGTTAAGGGCTTCAAAGGAGTTGGTGTTGGGGTTCTTTCTTCCATTGTTGTTGATGGGGTTTTTCTATGTTTATCTTCTAAGGTTCTAAACCTGTGTGAACCCCTCCTTTGGTTTCTCTTCAGCTTCCAGCTTGGTGGGAGCATTTAGGGGGAAATATTTTAAGAGATGCCCATGTTCATGGCATTTCTGACAACAGAAGGGAATGTGTTCGTAGTCTATGGTCTGAGCCCATTCCTCGTCCTGGTATTCCAAGGTTAGTGAACTTGGTAGAGCTTTGAAGATGTTCATACACACACATATTCTTGCATAGGAGGTGTGTTTTCTTTGTTTTTTGGCTTCTAAGGACTTAACATGTTTGCCCAGAGTATTTCCAATGCCTATTAAAATTTCTTCCAACCAGAACTCTTGAGGTAGGGATTAGATACGAATCCATACTGGGGCATAGGAAAAATATTCCTTTTCAGGGAAAAAGTGGTCTTTCTAGAAGCGTGGGTAGAGACCTGCTAAGTTGTAGAAGTGTGGTCCTCCTTTGAATATGCATTCCTTGTCTTCCAGGTTATAGAAGATGACTATGAAGAACCCTTTGGAGATTAGTTGAAGCTTGTAATCTCCTTTGGGATTCCACTAGGTCTTGATCCATCATGCAATGTTATTTTCTGAGGGCCATAGACCCAGGAATTTTCCAATTAGAGGATGGACTCTCATAAACTGTGTGTGCTTCCCTATTTTGGTTGATTTTATGACGTATCTGGGCGTTATCGGAGCTTGAGGGATGCACTTTCCAGGTATGTAGACCTAATCTGATTTTGGATGCGATGATTCTACATCCATGCTTGCTCCTTCTTCCATCTATCTCTTCTTGCAGGTATTGTTCCCTTAAGTGCGGAGGAGGTTCAAAGGACGACCGACAAGCACGCTAGTTTTCTAGATCGTTGGCTGCTACATTGCAGTAATTGGGGGTTTTCACCCCCCTAATTCCCTCATTTTTCTGTGTCAATGGGAGCGACAGAGCTGTGCATTCCAGACATGTACATAGAGGGCATGCGGTGTACAGGGCAGGAGTTCATTGGTTTGATGAAACCCTATCCATTTTAGAGTTTCCCTTCTACTTGATGACATTGATAGTACCATCTTGGCCCTATAAAATTCCTCTTTTGGAGAAAATCCCATGTGGGTGCCTTGTTGAATAAACTCAACCACATAAAGATGTTTTTTTGTGGGACATTTTAATTTCCATATAGTTTTATACCACCAAATATATTGGTATTCTCTTCCTTGATCTTTTGCTAGTGATTTGTAGCCTAATCTAGGAACATATGCTCTAGCAAGATTCAAAGACTAGATCAATTGGTCATCTTCTTCCTTGAGTCTAAAATTATTGTTTAATAGGAGGTATGTGCATATTTTCCATTCCTCTACATACTCTGCCCCCAATCCAATTTCTTCCTAAGTTAACCATTGTTGGTGCCAAGTAGTGGTCCTTTCCCAATTTGCAACATATCGAAGATTGAAGTAACATTTGTTCCTTATTCTTGAATGATTTGGAGTGGAATTATGTGCTTTCCTTTGCTCCCTATATAGGGGTTAAAACCAATTTCCAATTTATCCCCTCTTCCAATTTTTCAAATCAACCAATTTCCAACCAAATGGAAATCATATATAATATCTTTATAGATTATTGAGGCATTATTCTAACATTTGATAGGACTTTTGATCCAAAGATTTACTATATTATGGGAAATATACTTATCTATTACTACCCAGGCCCACAAACATGTTCCTTGAATTAGCCTCCACACATTTTTTCCAACAATATCCTTTGAAAAGAGAAAGGGATTTTTGAGGCCCCATCCTCTAATGGATTTTGGTAATGCTGACATTTCCATGAGGCCAACACCAGACCTTTTTGGTTTTGGTCTCCAAACCATATAAAATTGTAGAAAAAATTCCTAATGGTTTCAAGAAAACCTTTTGGGACCCAAGCAAGTGATATCCAATGGATTGGAATTGCTTTCAAAACTACTTTTACCAAAACTAGATGACCTCCCCTGGACAACCATTTATTGCACCAAGTGTTTAATTTATTCTCCACTTTTATTGTCATCCACTACTAGTCACATTTTGTATATTGGTTTTTCTTCAAATATAAGCCCAAATATTTCATACCATATTATATATCAATCACCTTAAAGGGAAATAGCTGAGTAATACAATTATTTTCCTGCTCAGATATTCCTCCATAAGTTCATCGAAGATTTTTTCATGTTAATTACCATTCTATTTTCTTTAAAAAATAAATTCATGATACCCTTGAGTCTCTCATTGATCCTCTCGGTACCTTAAAAAAGGATCAAAATATTGTCTACAAACAATAGATGTGTGATATTGCATGAAACTCCAATGGGACCCCTTTTAGAATATCATTTCCTTGTGCTTCTTTAAGTAGCCTACTTAATCCTTCAACTACTAAAATAAAGAGAATGGGGGATAGGGGACATATTTTTCTGAGCCCCCTCCCTGATCTGAAGAAAGAGGTTGCTACTCCATTTAATAAAACAACAAAATATACCGATGAAATGCAACTCATTATCCAGACAACGAATTGATGACATAAGCCTAAATGTATGGGAATAAGTCTAATGTAAATACAACTTACCCTATAATAGGATTTGGATAGGTCCTCATTAATCACCATGATTATTTTATTTTTTACCTTTGTTGAATTCATGCACTCTTTTTCTACCCCAACTATCTCATGAATTTGTCTTCCCTCTAAGAATCAAAATTTTTCTATTGATAATTGAATCAAGAGAACACTTTTCTTTCTTTTGGCAACAACATTTGAGATGATTTTGTATATGCAATTTCATAAAGAGATGGGTCTAAATTTATCAAATGTTGTGGGATTATATTCTTTAGGAATCAATGCTAGGCAAGTTGTATTGAAGGCTCCTAGAATTTTCCCTTGAGTTGTTGTAGTCTCCACCACTCTTCATAAATATTCTTCTATAAATTCATAACATCCCAAGAAAAATTCCACTAGTAGTCCATCTGGCCTAGGACTTTGTCCTTTTGAAAACTAAACAAAGTTTGAGATTGTTCTTCTTTTCCAACCTCCTTTATCATGGCATGATTATCTTCCTCACCGATGAAGCTAGGGAATGAGTTTGATAACCTAATAACTTCCACTATTGTAGAACACGTATCTTCCTTTAAAAGGGAGGACACATGATTTACAACTTCAAATGTCATTTCCTTGAAATTTGTAGCCTAGGTACCATCTCCCTTATCTATTTTCCAAACAGAGTTTATATTTTTTCTGTAGTTTGCATACCTATGAAATAATTTAGTGTTCTCATCCCCATCTTGTAACCATAATTCCCTACTCTTAAGTCTCCATTCTTTTTATTTTCCAAAAGAATGATCCTCAATTTATCTTCTACTAATTTCACTTTGGTTTTATGCTCCTCAATCAAATACCCAAGTCCTTTACTATTTTAGAGTACCTCCAAGGATTCATCTACTTCTCTGATAACCCTATCATCTTCCATCCTTTTGTCCCTTTCCCAATTAGAAGGTACCTTTTTTACCTCTTTTAATTTTTGGTGAAATTGAATTTGAGTAGATTCTCATAGATTACCATTATAAGATTTCCAAATAGCTTTGTTTTTTCGTACAAAATCCCCCACCTTCATCCACTCTAGATCTAGTTTGAAAGGGATGGTAGGTTTCTCTATTGTAAGGGATACTTCTAACACGAGAGGATTATGATCAGAGTCCCCCTTCATGGTGACCATTGTTTGATCCTTATGAATTCATCTAAGAAGGTTTCAGATATTAAAAAATTGTCGGGCCTCTAAGCAATTCTGGCATCCTTGACTCTCTTGCTATTCTAGGTGAGAGATAGTTTAGAAGGTTCAATATACAAAAGAATAGTTTCTTCCATTTTTATAATGAAATAACTATAGAGAGGATCTAGTTGAGCAGTTGGTCCCTAGAATTTTGATGCTCCTAAGGTGAAATTCAAGTCTCCCCCTATCACAACCAATCTATTTTGAAAGATCTATTCTAGTAGTCCACCTTGTCCATGTAAGGGGCATGCAAATTTAACATTGTGATATCTTTCCCCAATTACAAAGAGAAAAAGGAGGTCATGTTTCCCGTAGGAAAGGCCCAAGAATTAATGAGGGTGATGGAGAATTTATTCCACCCAGTAACATTCCCGACTGACCTCCCAATGACATGTATAAAATAGAATTCCTAATTACTTAACAATTTAGAGAGTTAGTTATTCTCTCCCCTTCTCACATTGTCTCTTGCAATATAATAATAGAAGGCTTGATAATAAAAAATAATCTCTTTACAACCAACTTATTCTAGGGGTTGGAAAACCCTCTAAAATTGAACGTCATAAAATTCATTTGGAACCCTCAACTAGGGAATTTTTTCTAAGAGCCCTAATTAAGGACAATTGTTTCCCACACTTGACTTCATAGGATGCATGTTTTTGGGCCATATACATGAAATATTTCCATCCCTTTTTATTGGATTTGGGTACTGTTGTAATCTAAGGGATTACACAAAAAAATTACCAGTAATGCAGTCACAACATAATATACATAAATCAATCTACAATAACATACATTCATTCACACATAGAAGGTGGAAGAGGAGAAAAGTAGTAGTGGAACAAACAATAGGTAGTATTTTATTATATGAGATCAAGCACCACTCTTATTTTCTATACATCATATGATAACATCTATTTATACATTGATACTAGTGGTAGGTAGTTACAATCGCTTTAACTACTTTAGAGGGTCGATCTGACTTGATGGTCAACTAAATCAACTAATTAGTTGTCTTATTTATGTAGGTGATTGATATTATGTTGGTCAACTGATTGGCCTAGTAGACTAGTCAATTCTAGGCCCTCCAACATATCCCCCACCCTTAAATCCTTCTTCGTCCTAAAGAAGAGGAAGTTTGGAGATAGAAAAAAATCCAAAATTTACAATAAATGTGCTCAAGAATGTTCTTCTAGAATACTTGGTGGTGTTGGAATTGAGTTTGTTGGCATTTCTAAAATGAATTATGTTAGTGCTTCTAGGACTAACTTTGGTGGTGTCCTATGTTGGTTGGTCGATGTGCTTGGTTGAAAAGATTGTACCTGAGGTATGGACATGGTTGTTGGCGGTGCCTGCTTCTTGTTAGACTATGTTGCATCATGTGAAAAGTAAATTCATAGAAGATGGGTTCTTTCTGAAAGATGGGGCAAGTTCATCACTGATTGAGCTATCATGGAAAATTGTAGATAGTGGAATACCTCCATGTGACTAATACAAATGAATGTTTTTATGAATGTCGGTGGTGAGTACTACTCTATCACCACTCTCTCTGCTTGTGCACTAGAACTTATGTGAGTCTATACCCATGACTTTTCCCTCCAATTCCTTTTGCACCATAATGTGTTGGGCTAGTTTGGAGTTACCTTTGATCAAATTTCATGCTATCAAGGGAATTTCAACTTCTTGTCTTTCTAAGGGGGAGGATTATGACACTCCATTTTACATCAATGCTAGTCAATTTTATGAAGTTAGGATAATGATTTCCTAGGTATTTCTTATGGGTTGCTTCCATTAGGGTTTATTCCTAACTCTTGTTATTCATCAAACATCTTATTGGTCTAAATCCCACATTGTGTAGGATTCACTCTTCCTAATATGGGGACTGACACTTCCAAGTTGAATAGCATGGTGAATTTAGTATTTGGTGGAGAAGAGACCCTATAGGAATTATTTCATTTAATCACTAGTACATATGACCAAATTTGCGACGGTTTTTCGTTGATATTGCCACACTCATCAGTCACAATTTCCACAAAAGCCGAGATTTGTTTTTGTTGGAATAATTTCGTCGCTATATCCATGATCCAGGTGTGTGTGGAAACATCGACGAAACAAGCGCTCCACGTGTCACCACCTTCAATGTCGGTTAACCCTATGAATCGTCGCAATTATGATGAAATTACATCGCAATAACAATGAAGAAGTGTGGAAATTACGACGAAAATCCGTCGTAATTGCGACGAAATTTTTTGCCAAGCTAATAACTTACAACGTAGATGCTGAATGTGCGATTCAAAACCGTTGCCACTTGCGATGAAAATATGTGGCAATATCGATGAAAATATATCTCAAGACCAAACTTATGATGCAAATGTTGTATGTGCGATGAAAATTCGTGGCAAATTGCAACGGGTGTGGTAAAATACAAAATTTGTTTCCGACGAACTATCGTCGATATTGCGACGATGGATTTAAGTTTTAAAAAAAAAAAAATTACATGAGATATGGTATTACCATATTACATTGTAATATGGTATACCATATTGTATGCCATATTACATTGTTTAAGTTTTAAAAAACAAATTACATGATATATGGTATACCATACTATATGCCATATTACAATGTAATATGGTAATGCCATATTACATTGTAATATGGCATTTCCATATTACATTGTAATATGGTAATGCCATATTACAATGTAATATGGGATTACCATTTTACATTGTAATATGGTAATGCCATATTACATTGTAATGTGGCATTATTATTACACTGTAATATTGTAATATTGTAATATATTGTAATATATATATCCCCTACAAATAATCAAGGCACTAATCAACCAAATATTGGAAGCATGTCATGTTATCATGAAGTTGGATTAGAAGTAAGGATACCAATATGATAATATACACAAAGAATAATTTGGAATATTACTTTCAAAAAAACACATGGATTGCATGAATGAGTCATTATGCAATTTATATTACACAATACTATGACAACACTTCTAAGATTGATGGATGATATCTTAAGACCATTTCTCGAACTTGTTTATTGTAGCCTCCTTGGATGATATTTTGACTATTAACAAGATTTGGGAATATCATTTGAAACATTTGGAGATGATATTTTTAACCCTTAAACACAATTAATTGCAAGCCAACATGAAGAAATATGAGCTTGGAAAACAATTATTGTTGTGTATGGATTTTGTAGTTAGAGAATGTGAATTGTGTATTGACCTAAGAAATATAAAATTCGTTGTAAATTGATTGATCCCATATAATTTAATTGAACCAAGGTAATTCATGGGGTTAGCAAATTATTTAGGAATGAAGTGTCTCTTCAATGCACATTAGAAAAGGCAAGTATAACCTT